>PNEQ01112807.1:0-67868 GCA_003012365.1 Medauroidea extradentata
TCATTATATTTACTGGTTTTCAAGTTTTGTATGAAGTAAAAATATGCAAATTTTGACTTTGAAGTGACATTACGGGAAAACTAGATGAGCTAATTTTTTTCCGTTAGATATTAATGTTCTCTGAAGTAATGTCTACAAAACTAACACTGTTTTATACAAATATAAAATTATGAATTTTTCCCCACTTGAACGCCCTTAACCTAGTGGAGAACCTGAATAGGTATATGCAAGTATAAGGTTCCTACTCACACTTAACAGTTTTCGATTGAACATCCATCTGCTGAAGATCTGCATACTTGGAGCAAGTCACAGTCAGATGTTCGCATGGGTATGCGGAAGAGGCAAGGACGACACAGCACGGCTCCCTCTTAGCCTCTACGAGCATATTACTAAACTGGTGCTCAGTTTTCTCGCCAACAGCTCGCCTCAATAAGATATTCAGTGTTGACCATTACAACTTTACGTGAACTCCCCCCTTAAGGCACCAAACTATTGGTCGTGTGTGTGTGTGCATGGCCGTCTTTAGTAGAAGGCCAGAGTCTTGAATGTGGCAACGCTGTATCGGAGGCCTGCTGCCGGTCGCACATTGGCTGCCCTAGTCAGTGTAGACATGTACACGCCACTAAAGCTGCATCTATACACGTTGCAGAGATTAGGGTGGCCAAGAAGTGACAAGCAGCAGGCCCTCGACGCAGTGTTGCCACATTCAAGACTCCGGCCTTCTACTAAAGACGGCCATGACGTGTGTGAGTGAGGCACGGCGCCAAGTTCGATGTTGACCGGCTCGTTTGTTGCGGTATCACCATTAGCGCAAGACACTGAAACGGCGTGCGGTGGTATCGTATATTACTCGCCTGACTGTCACTTGGTGACCCATCGTTTTGCTGGTGAAAAATTTTAAGCAAAATCAATTGCATGTTTCTAGAGTAGTTTCACACGAATACCGTGAGTTAGTTTCTCAGATGTAAAACGTTGAAAAAAATATTTTTTAACCATTTTAAGAGCATTCAAAATGATTTTTGTTTCAACTGACGTGTTGTTTCGAAACTACTTTTTCGTAGAGACTGGAAAAATTCGCAGTAGGCTGGACTCCAACAATATGTGTGTATTCAAGCAGACAGCAGCTGTTCATTGGCTGCTCTATGACACAGTGATACCACATGATTGGGTTGGCATTCAGTTGATTTTTTATTATTGGGTCAGCGCTCATAAGTAGGTGTCAAATATGTCAAGGACATATGGCGAAAATAACATAAACTTAGAGACATTTGAAATCTAGGCTTGTGCCTGAAAGAAAACGCGATTCTTTCAGGTCTCTCTACCTTTTCATCATCTTTTGAAGTTTATTTTATTTTCGTACATTGAAACAATAGGCCCATGTGGAATAGTTTCGTAAAATACATATTTACGAACACACTAACACATTTTATACGCGTGGTATGCTGCGCCCTTAAGCTTAGTGTAGTACAAGGTGACAGTATCAATCCGCCTTGTTCACAGGCTTTTCACAGGACACGTTGTTCGGATGAGCATCTGGCCACCTGAACATAACCTACGGTGGCTAAATAGTTAAATTTATACGTTTTACTCCTAAACAAAAACAATTATCATCTTTATTTCAAGACAAGCATATCGGTTTGTGACTGCACAGATCAACTTTCCTTTTATGTAGTAAAGTATTGACGTTAGTTTCTAAAAATAGGAAATAAAAATATCTGAGCCTAAAATTGATATTTTACCTCTGCGTTAACGTCGTGCATTTTACTAGCCATATTTGTATTAGGGTATAGCAGTCATCAGCACTTACCTTGGTCGTTGGCACTTACGTGCGGTGATCAGTTAGCTAGATCCCAAATTCGATTCTTCGAGTTTTATTATCTTAAAATAGTTCAGAATGAAAAATATTGGCCTATACAGAAAAAAAGGCCTCATTTTTCTCGTTGCTATTTTGTTTTGATCTTAAATTTTCGCTCTGTATTTTCTGTGATTTGACACAATTCTCCACTTTATGTTAACATATTTATTTTAATTATGCATCTGCTGACTACAGCTTGTTCGTTATCCCCCCGGTTCAGTCTTGGTTTTCTGGGGCAACATAGCACTGCAACGGCGTAGGTCCACAATTTTTAACGAAAAATTTACCCGCATTACAAAATTCTTTCAAAGACAAACAAAATACTACGGTATTTTTATTACGAGCAGCAAATTAAGAACAATTGAATATTATTTCAGCACTAAAAATATACGTATTTTCTATAAGCAAACACATTATTCCGAATATTTTTTTGGTTGGCTGAAGAGTGAAGGAGACGTGTTGTTTGCCAGGCAGTGTGGGGGTGTTGGCAGCATTGTGAGCCGAGAGAGAACAGAGTGGCGCCCGTGAGGAGATGGAAGATGCAGGGTCCGGGCAGCCGCGCCGCAGTGGCACCAACTTGCTTCAGCCTCGCCGGCTCCCTAAGGAGCCCAATATTTACCGAAGCGGATTTGCGGACCATTTTACCCTCGCCGGTCTTTTACCTCCCCCTGGCCCCCCTCAGGGCGGCTCCCTTACACTGCAAATTCTAAGCCCCTATCATCCTTACGGAACATCCTCCTGGCGGCGGCGTCTCACAAACAACTTCCCTCCTCGACCGGGTGCAGCCTACCGAAGTGCTGACCGCGATAAGGTTCTGCCAGGAGAGCGAGTGTTGCCAACCCTCGGCGGTACAATGGGAGCGCGCTAATCAACCGCACCGAACTTCACGCTCCTCAATTAACTCGTCTGTGCTGGTACCGACGTGCCAGCCGCGTCCCCGTATCTACCCTACTTCAACAATACGCTCGGTTATATAGAAAAACAAGTCCCACCTCGTTCTTTAACTTTTTCTTCTGTCGAAGTACATCCTTTCTCGTTACATACAAAACGTAAAACGATTTTTAAAAAGAATCTAGCAGAGAATACAACTATGTTAACAGTACTAAACTATCTAGCTTAAGAATAATTGTCGTTAAGTAAGATACAAATTATAAAAGTAAAAAAAGACGTTAATAAAAATTTATTAAAAACGTTTCCCAGATTGAAGGCCCTAATGGAGTTGAATAAAAGGTCTAAACTTCAAACTTCATGTGTTTCTCTCTATATATCTCTCTCTCTCTCTATATATATATATATATATATAATATGTGTGTATACGTATGTACGTAGACTATATGTATATATATATATATATATATATATATATATATATATATATATATATATATATACTGATATACTGTAGTTTATGCATGTAGTAGGATATATTATATACATCTGTTTGTGTGTGTATGTTTAGGCCTCTATGTGTATGTATATATATATATTTATTTATTTATTTATTTACATATTCGCGGGTTGCTACAATTATTTTTAATGGTTTGTATGACATAAGTAGTCTAGGTCCTCACAATCATCTCCATCTTCAACAGCAGGAATGTATTCATCAGAGTGCTGAGGGTCATTGTTTAATTAAGAAATTTGACAGTATATATATATATATATATATATATATATATATATATATATCCCAGACAGCAATGCAAGCTTGTCATGACAAGTGTGCAAGCTTGAATCAAGCTTCCTAGTTACCACATAACAAGCTTGCGGCAAGCCTGACGCGACAAGCTTGCCAGCATTTATACGATACCTGAGTAGCAAAAAGTTTTCCTGAATCCCAAAAACTAGCAGGAACACTGCGCGAAATAAATTAGCATAACATTAACACAATTTAAAAGAATATAACCCAACTTTGTAAAGTTATTACGGAAGACCTATGCCAGTTCCCGGAAGAAACCAGCTTGCTGCAAGCTTGCGGTAAGTTTGCGAAGCAAGCTTGTTTTTGCAAGCCTTAGGCAAGTGAAATGCAGGCTTGCAGCAAGCTTGCATGCTGTCTATGATGTACATAATTTTATAAGGCGATTTGCAATGAGTTAGTGTAACACACAGAGATTATTCCTTATTACATCATTTGGAGTAAAACTATATTTTATGTAGGCTATGTGGTCCCTGGTGACATGAAAATCGTTGGTTTTACTGCAACTTTTAACTTACCGATGGGGAACATTTGAGCACTAAACATTCAAAGCCAGACACTCCAAGGTTATCGAGTTGTAGTGAGAAGAAAAACTCATATCTTATAACAGTCACTAAGAAGAAACGTAAATTTGCAATTGGACGTGAATTTAGTTTCTATTATTCCCCTTTAGAAGAACTTGTGAACTAAGCCGATCACAGCTTCACTTTCTTAGTTCTTTTCTTTTCTTCCCAAAACCTATTCATTAACTCACTGTTCATTTCCTCTGTTCATTTTTCCCTAGTTTCTTTCCTTCAGACTTAAAAGATGTTCTTCTTTTTTATTTTTGCTCTGAATTAGCCTATTATCTGCTCTTAACTTCGTCTTCTAAGATTTGCAATCGTTCCAGGTCCTATTGTGTTTATTTCATCCAACCGGTCTTTAATTTGCTTGCATTGACGATGTTAAAAATGTTCTTAGTGAGTCGGTTTTCATTCATCCTACATAGAAGTCAGCAGAATTACAGGCGTTTTGCCCTTAACATGTCTTTGACGTCTGTGTTTTCATCATTTCTTTTGTACGTCGTCAGATAAAAGTCCTGTCTCGAAGAACAGTGTCTTAGTTATTTTTCTAACAATTTTTCATCCCTGCTTCTCGATGTCTTGAATATTCGTCTTCCCTTTAATTACTGTGATTTCTGCCGCTAACAAGGCTTCAGGTAAGATAAGTGTGTTATAGTGTCGTAGTTTTTGCAATACGAGATACTGCTCTTTAGCTGTAATGATTCCATGTCACTCTGTACGCCTTTTGAAGTTTGGACATTATTTTTCATTAGAAATTGTGTTTAGTCCTGTATGTTTGACGGTTTCTCCTAAGTACTTCGAGTAAATAGCCTGTGAGATTTTCCCATGCTTTGTTTTGAGTGGAAATTTTCCTGTTGATATAGTGTCCGTATACAGAGTTATTCATACGAAATTTGGAGCATGGTTTTGTAGCAGATTTTATGCTGTAAACTAATTAGTGTTAGTTTGGTTTCATACCGTAAGCGGGGGCGACTTTGGACACCTAGGGTGACTTTGGGACATTCTAAAAACATATTATTCGCATAAATGACATCCCTGAGTAAAGGAATTTACTTGTAGTAAATTCCAAATAACATATTTCTACACGAAAGTTAATGAATATTCACTCGCAGCTGGTTTACATGGAAAATAAAAATTATGTCAATGTATCACAAAGTCACCCCACGTGTGCAAAGTAACCCCCGCTTACGGTATTTGTTATTCGTTTATAAACCATGTATGCATATATATGTTCGTTTAATAACTATATATATATATTCGTTTATTAACCATACAGGTACATATATATGTTCGTTTATTTACTATATATATATATATATATATATATATATATATATATATATATATATATATATATGCTACTCTAGAAATGTTTTATGTAACCCACGTATCGTGCTGATATGTTAAACACGTATTAATTGGCTGATCTGGGTTGGTTGGAATTTGTACGTAGGTATAATACATTGAGGTTCTTCTGTCTAATGTGGTGTGTCAGTTCAGTCAAATCATCTCAATAGTCTGTGGCTGATATGTTTGCAACGAGTAACAGTTTATGCAGAACGTTTTTGAGCAAAAAATGTACATAAGACTACCTGAAGGATGCTGCCATAACAGACTCATATGTAGGCCTTACAAGACAGAGGAACATTCAACCACAAAACACTCAAGTAGAGTGTTTGTCTAGATGACAAGAAATTCAAGACATGAACAGATTGGTCGCAAGAAAGGAAGAAAATGCATAATGACAAGCTGAAATAGTTTGATGCCTGAGAAATTCTCACTTCGCGTGCTACTGTAGCTTCTTATGTATGTATAATTACAGCAATAGTAATACTGAATGGAGCGTTGAGAGAGGGTTGATGATGCCAGCAGAAGACCAGTAACCTCGGATGGCTGGGGTCAGCATAGTCTGTCCTACATATACGTATTGTGATATGATTTTGTTTTGTGCACTGATCGGTATTTATAAGTTTTTTAAAGTTAATTAACACTGCTGACATTACCTGGTATGCAACAAAAATAACAGCTGAGATCAGAAAAAGATGAATTGCATTTCTACGGACACCTATTGGCGTCGTTCCAAAAGGTTACTCTGCGGTTAAAATTTTCTCTTTAATTGTCCCAAAACCTAGGAGCAAAAATTTTACTTCATCTGACGGTGTCCGGAACTTCAAAGTAATTAACCTGTGCGTCTTGGGAAAGTAAGTTTTTACTCGCGTGGTTTCAATGAGTAACAGAGAGTGAAATTCATGTTTATGTGGAAAGCGAAAAGGGACGACAAGTTTTAGAGTTTTCTTCAGTTTACTTGTTTCACTTTGAAACGTTATTGTAATCAGGTCTATGTAACCATGTTATGCCATTGTATGTACACTGATAAACTGTACATTATCATAAGTTTCCAATATGGAAATGTACCTATAAATAAATAAATAAATTCCCTTTATAATACGTTAAGTAGTCAAGTTATTTTCCAAGTGTATTTACTCATGATGGTAAAATTTTTTCGCCCAAAAAAAACGGACGATTTTAATGTTTTCAATTTACAAAAGTCTAGAAAAAGACAAATATTAATTACTTTAAATCAGACATCCCAAAAATGCTATTGTGGAGGAGGCTAAAAAGACCAGGGGTTAAATGCTAAAAACCGTAACTAACGTAAAAAAAAGTGGAAGAAAAACTACGAATAAATATTTTGAAACCATTCTAACCAAAATTAGCCAAACATAACCAATGTAATCTAACTTAGCGTGAACTAGCCTAAGGTAACCTTGTTTATAAATAAGGAAATCTGTTTATTTTAAACCGAGCTAGGTGGCACAATGGAAGCTCGTTGAACTCTCATTCGGGGGACCCGGGTTCGAACTCAGGCTCCGGCCATTCTGGTTTCGATTTTCCATGGTTTCCCGAAATCTCTCCAGGTAAATGCTGTGATGGTTCCATAACCATAGCCGACTCCTCTCACAGCTCCTGTCGTTGTACTAAGTTGTTCATCATCGTCTCTAATGACCTCGCTGTTGACGAGACGTAGACAAGACGAGACCTGTTTCCTCTACACCCGTTACAAAACCAATTTTACTCTGGTTTTTACTCTGATTTATTCTACGTTACCTTACTCTGCTCCTAGAGTAACGTTATGGAATGCAGACTAGAGAGAATGAGGAAAGAGGGATTGTCAAAGAAGATCCACACTTTCTTTCAAAACAGAGGAACTGGCATTGAAAATGGAAGGAGAGGAAAGGCAAAACAAAGACTTAGGGCGAAATGCATATTGACTGGGAGACAGACTCAACAGAGATAAGTTCAGACTAGATGTCAAGAATTTCGAAGGTTTATCTTGAGGATGGCATGAACAGAAGAAATAAAGTCACATGATCAGATGTGAGTAAAGAGCACATTCTGAGAAAAAAAGGAAAGCATTTTAGCTTGTAACGACAGGCGTATGAACGTGCCTATTTTGGCAAGGGTAGAGGCGGGATTTAAGGGGATTGCCTCGCCACTAAAGATAAATATAAAATTAATGTAATAAAATAATAATATTCGAACGAGTGGTACATTCAGAATTTGTCTATGAAAACTGCTTGAAAGTTGGAACTTAGTTTTTTTTAAAGGCTCGGAAAGGCCATAAGTCGAATATAACACGCCTCTAGGCGCGGAGTACAAAAAACTTGCGTGCAGTGATTTCGTACAAAGCTTTTCTCAACGGACTTCAAACGATGACCTTGTTATTTATTACCAGAAATTATGTGATACAGTCTAATGCAGGTTCCTATGATTTTGTTTTACGATTGCGGCTGACATATTCTCAGTGACAGCAACATGTAAAAGTAATTTTTAGCACTTTTGACGTGTTAGGTATTAATATTTTTTAACTAGTGAATGGCACTTTTGAAACCATAACGACACAGTTGGAAGTGTGTATTCTTTTCGTAGCTAATCGCATTGAAAACAATTTTATTAGTTATACAGGAAACAATTATTTGCATACCACGCTACAGCACGACTCACGCGCCAGGTCAGCTAACTCTTGGTTCCGCGGTGGTCGAATAGTTAAATTATTCGCCTACCACCAAGGGTTCGATTCCTGGTGGGGTCGGTTCAATAGAATTTTCGTATGTGGGAAGCGAATCGGACTATACCTTTGATCGGCAGGTTTTCTCGGGGATTTGCCGTTTCCCCTGCCCTTTCATTCCGGCGCTGCTCCATACTCACCTCATGTCACCCCTCACCTGCACCAAAGATCTCGAAGTTGAGTGTTGACTATAAAATCTTGCTCACTCACTAGCTCTTAAGGCAAATGGGTTCCTATTTATTCTATTTTAGTAAGTTTAATTATTTAGATCCTAAAACCGTTACAGGGAAATGTTGGATGTTGTTCGTACTATGAAGCCTAATTTTTTTTTGGATGTTAGATTTTATAATTTTGGCTAGTTATCGTCTTTGTGAATATTTAATGAAGTCGATAATTAGCCAAAAATATAGAATCTGGCGATCTGAAAAAAAAGTTAGGCCACATAGCGCAAATAATTTCCATGATTTTCAGGAAACGGTTTCGCAATATCTGCCGACTTTCAGGATTTAAAAAATTAAACTCACAAAAACTGCATAAATAGGAAATCTTGGCCTTAAACAGCCCTAATTTTACACATCCAAATAAAAAATTAAAAAATCCCAAAATCCCAGGGAACGAACCTTATGAAACCCCAGCATTTAAATTGATGATCGGCATATCAACCACTGGGCGTACTCCCCCTCCTTTATTCCCCTTAAAATAATAACTGCCGCCCATATCAGTAAAATAATAATGATAATGATAATAATAATAATAATAATAATAATAATAATAATAATAATAACAGCAATATGCGGCACCACTTGAGACGCAGCTTAGCTTCACTGTACAGAAAAGGTCTAGGTACGCACATGCAGACGAGCAGATAGGTTCATAGCGCGACGTTGTGTCGAGACAAGGTCGTGGTAACTGACGGCGGAGAACGACGCAGCCAGGAAGTGGCGTATGAATACTTCGCGGAACAGCGCAGTTAGCCCCGGAGCTATTGTGAGCGCATGTTCGCAGTCGGCATTGCTTAGTTTTGCCATCCGGATACGCTACGTCCTCATCGTTGTGCGTAACGCCGGATTCACAACCACACTTAACATACGTACGCGTGTACATAACCTTTCATTTTGTAGTTGGGGACACAGCACCAAATGTTTTTTTTTTTTTTGTTCAAAACGTCGACAGTATATTATTGAACATTAATAGTTTTGAAACAGTATAAATTAAATAATTTACAATTAAAAATGAAGTATTCAGTAATATATTAAAATTTAATTACGTCTAACATTCTTAAGCCCGTGCTACATTGACAGTAAAGTAGCCGTATAAAAATAACCGTAACCGCACCGTAAGAAATAGACATGTTTCTATCCCTGTTGCGGTCTTACGGCGGCTAAGTAGCGGTACGGTGTGTTGTAGCATGCATCTCTCAAATGTGTTTGTTCAATTTTTACGGTTATTTCTTACGGCGAATCTAGCACGGCCTTTACGACTACTGTAATCTAAATTTCAGTCAGTGGTTACAATCAGTGAAATGTTAATATCTTTGAATGTTTCATGCAACGGGACAGAATGACAAGCTGTACAAAAAAAGTGGACATACGTCATTGCAATATTATGTCGTCCCAGAAATCTTATGGGATCGTTCATGTTTTGTTGTTTTGGTTTATGGATGTGTTGACTACAGCCAGCTCGGCCTGTTTTCTCTCTTTTCGTATTTCGTTGTTTGTCTTTCTTTGTCTTTTTCTAAGATTTCTGGGACGACACAATATTGCAATGGCGTAGGCCTATGTCCACAATAATACAGATTGTCAGTGAAATGTTAATCACTTAAATTCCAGTCAACAACGTATTTCTGAGTAATGAACCTGTAGAATTCAGTGAAAATTAACTGACAGGAAGGTGGAATTCATTGAAAATAATTGGAAATATCTTTTGAATGAGTAGCATTTATTCGCTAAATCAATAAGCACTGTGTCGCTAACTTCAGTCGTTCATTTGCGGTACGAACGGTACTGGGTTCGAGTCCTAGGTCCGGCTGCGTGTATTGTGGTCGTCTAAACTAGTCTCAAACCCCGTGTCAATACAATTGCCTCTTAACTTTACCCAGTGTTACTCACAATAATCAACCTGAGAGGGAGGGGGTGTCCTATCCCGAGCGGCTGGGACGTGTGAGGACGCAAAGTTTATGTCGTCAGGGTTCGAAGTGGCAATCAAGTGTTGATACACACTGAGACCGGCAAGTTGGTTACACGCAATCTATATTACAACTTCACTCTATACAGTCTTAGTCAGTTGATTCCGTATAGTAGTACAGACATACTGTAATACTCGGTTCGGCGTGGCACGAGCAACTTTCGACAACAGTGTATCGTGGACAACCGTTTAGAATATCACACCTCTGCACGGGACCGTTACAGGTATTCCCTCAACGGGTTTATGCTTAATTGGCCAGTGGGATGTCTTACCACGATTCCCCTAGAAGGCCCGAAGCTCCGGCTATCGCCGGAAAAAAATTGCTAAGTTATGCTCGTGTACCCCTATATATACTACACTGAAACATACTACACGGCCCTCATGTAGGGTTCGTGTGCAACACATGGTGCCGGGTGAACATAGTCTTCTGCTGGTGGACATCTCTCCCTATCTCCTTCATCATACCAATCTTTACATTAGAAGTTACATGGGATTCTGATTATAACAATAAAATATCTCACTGTTGACACATACGACAGGGGATGTTTGGTGTTGTGGCGAGGTGAAAGCCTTGCCGTCGTACCAAATGTTTTAAATATAAAAATAAAGCGGTCAGAGTTCCAGATCGACAGTTTAAGGGTCATAGGTTCGATTTCTGGTCAGGGAGAAGAAATTTATTGTTACGTCCTCGTGTTTAGGTTTGGGAGTTGCGTTTGTCCCTTCACCCCCAACCTCCGGAAGACAATCGCGAATTATAGCGTTATTACCATCGCATAATAGCCCCAGTTGTACCCCTAACTGTTGCCGTCAACTTCCACATAAGCGGAAATGACGTAGAAAATAATTTACACTCGTCACATTAATATTTTATGTACATTACAAAGTTTAATTTTTACTTTAAAGGGTTTATTAACGTCCCTCGGTTTTATGTAATTTTCATTCAGGTATGGCTTACAAACTAACGAAACATAAGAAAACGACATTAACATCCATGCCCGTACCGGGATTCGAAAACATGTCCTCTCGCACCGTAGGCTGGCATGCTACGGACCACGCTACGGAGGCTAGCATAAAATTTAAAGTTATTTAGTATTTTGTAGCTAGGAAAAAATTGTTATTATCGAGCAGAACATTTACAAAGAAATGATTCGGTATGTGTACATAGGCTACACTTCAGCACCAGAAATATTTTAAATATGGTAAGCTTGTGAACTCGGTGAACAAAGCCTCCCCAATTTTGTTAAGCCCGCTACGTTGTTTACTGCGATGTTAAGGTATATCACGGGATATGGTCGGTATGCCACATTGTACATATGTGTGCGTGTATGAATAAATGTATGTATTTTTATCACAAGCTTCAAACTAAAATGTTCTTCTCTGTGAAGACAATGTGTTTTTCTGTTATACAAACGTAACAATGTCCTGGTTACCTGTGCACCTTATAGACCACAACTGGAAACAAACAAGTGGAAAGGTGGATAATTCACCGTCACCCACTGGGACGGCAAGTGCACGTTCGTGGAACGTGTTGCTGGGAAATGAAATTTACTGCCGGCGCCACACACGGAGGGAAGGTACCCGAAGCCCACAGCGGCCTTTGTCTTCCGCGAAGCTTGTATGATTTGTGATCGTCCCCGCAGCTGAGCGTAGGTTACCTCTGTCGCCAGCCGACATCAAGGCGCCGAGTTGTGTGCAGGGCTTCGATCGACACAAGCTCAAGTGAAAATTACACAACAACGTACGTCATTGATTGATGTCTAGGGACCTGCAAAATGTCCGTTATTATTAGAGACTTGAAATATTCGCGGGTTCACTGACATGTAGGCTAGCCTCCAAGAATATCTGTGTATTCAAGCAGACATCAGCTGTTCATTGGCTGCTCTCTGACACTGTGATACAACATTATTGGGTTTATAATTAAATTGTGTTTTTTAGTGACTCAGTCCACTCCAGGAGGTGTCAAATAAGTCAAGCACCAGTGGCAAAAGTGACACAAACATAGATATATTTGAAATCTAGCTTGTGCATTAAAGAAAACGGGAATTTTTCAGATCCCTAGTTATTATTTGTTAACAGACTAGACTTAACAGTCATATATATATATATATATATATATATATATATATATATATACACACACACACATACATACACGATTACAGTATGAGAGGAGATGATGGTATACCGCGAAAAAATTTTGTACCAACATACCCTTGAAAACATTGTAATTTCTTGTAACATTTTTGATTGGGTGATTATACATCTGACACAACGTGACTGTCTGCAGAACAATAATAAGAATCACATATTACTAGGGACTGAAAAATTTCACGAATTCAATGACATGTAGGCTAGAATCCATTGTACTATGCATACTCAAGGCCCGTCTGTTCGTTCATTGCTTGCTGCACCACTGAGTAGCAGCTAGTGCACAAATAGTCGGGGCTTGAATATGTATAGTACAATATATTCTAGCTTACAGGTAATTGAATTCGTGAAATTTCTATTCCTTAGATAATACAATAAAGAGATTCTTGCTAGCTCAGTTAAATAGGGCAATAGCTCTACGAGCATCCGAAATCCAGTAACCTCTTCTTGGGCGTGTTTTTGTGAAGAAACGTCTTTCATTTGACAGCACCAATCATATAAGGCTATTGCAACACAACACGTCTGTGATTTCCGGGCAAAACCCTAAGACGTGTGAGACTGAGTGAACATGTTTTGCTCAACGCTTAACATAGAGGTCTTAAGCGTTGGTAAGGGGTGATATGATGCAAATATGGAGCATCGCCGGAATGAATTGGTGGGGGAAACGGGAGATCCCCGAGAAAACCCGCCGACCAACATCATCGTCCGGCACGATTCCCACATGCGAAAATCCGGGGACCGACCCAGCCGGGAGTCGAACACGTATCGTTTTGGTGGGAGGCTAGAGACCTGTCCCCTTGGCCACCGGGGCCCCCAAGACGTTTGAGAGTTAAAAGATACAATCACTAAGCAGCTAAAATAGTTTCGTAAGAGGAAACTGCAATCACAAGTATCGTCTACAAAACCAACACTATTTCATATGTTACATGCCATGTGCCTGAAGGCCGTTGGTCGGCAGCTGTTTCGTAACACTTTGTGGACTGGCCCCTGAAAAACAGGCAAGGCGGTTACATGATGGGCGTCACGCCGAAGCTACGTCATAGATACCTGTCTCAACTGCGTCGTAAGTCTTAACCCTGCGAGGGCGGCCTACGTGACTCAAGTCATGTCCGAAATATGTTTTAGTATCTATTTTAGACTCCGGAAATGCAGGGAGTCCCCAACTGTTTTGACGAGTATATAAGCGCCGAATCGACAACTTTGGGGAGAGTTCGCTATTGGTCGTGCTAGAAGAAGGTGCTATGTTTGTGGAGAGAGACTGGTGAAGACATCTTGGTGACGTCAGAGTCTACTGTTAGACGGCAGGCAGCTACCTTCGGAGCAGTATTGGGCGAAACAAGAGAACTGCTGCAGCGGGCTGACGAGCGAAGAGGAGGTGTGCGACGAGGGTCGAACCGAAGACCTCAAGAGTGAAGACAGCGGTGCGCTCGGGGTGCTGCGCAGCACACGGCGATTCATCACCACTCCGGACTATTAAGGTTGTACACTGTCACTATTTGAGAGACAGTTGATTGTGTACATATATATGTGTGTGTATATACATATATATCTATATATATAGTTTATATATATTTATTTATATATATATATATGACTGAATTTTATTGCGATTTGTAGTGTTAGTTAATTGATGGTAGACTTTTCTGTGCTTTAGTTGTCCAAGTTAATTAACGTGCCTGTGACACAGGAGTAATTGTGTGCATAACTAGAGACATGCTAAATTCGCGTTATCATTTGGTAGCAGACTAAACTTCAATTTCCTATACAAAACAGATCCTTATCTGCGATTCAATTGGCCACGAACTTTTATGTGTTGTTATTGACGTGTGTTACGTTTTTACAGAGATTGGCCTCTCTACCGTCTAAGCATTCTCCGCGGCAAGTCACGACAATATCGGCCAGCGGGAGACGTCGAACGCGCCTATAGTCACTTGGAGTCTAGTCAGCTGTCAGAAAATAACGCGAATTTTGCATGTCTCTATGCATAACTAATTGTGTTGTGAGAGTCATAGTTGATTACTGTTTTGTGTATTTCGTAGCTTTGTGAGCTATTAAATCCAGCACTTAATTTAACTCTTTTATTTTTAATTATAAGACCTCTATCCCAAAGAACTCAGAGAATTGCCCGCATGAAAAGTTATTGCTCAAACTTGTAACAATATAAATATAAAATTATGACTTTACCGCACTTGAAAACCCTTAAGATTCCAAACGTTCTCGTTTAATATCGAACCGTGTATACAAAGAGGGAGCAGCTAGGATGCTGTACATCATCGGAAGCGCAGAGAGGGTATGTCCCTGGTTCGAGACCGCGCACTTCCGCAACAGTGCTAGGCTAGTGGTGGGAAGGGGGAAGGGGAAAGGCGGTGAAGGAGGAGAAGTATATAGAGGGGAGGGGGGAATAGGTAGGAAAGCCGAAGAACAAACAGCGTGGAAACCCTAACCGACAAACAAGGCCGGCTGGGAGGCCGACGGAACTAGGAGGAGAGGGGCGAAGTTAGGCGACGCCGCGCCGTTTTCGGAAGTGTTCGGCTCGGCGCGCGTGTGTGCACTACTTGTTACCTGAGCAAACTGGCGACGCGGCCTGCCCTGGCGACAGACAGGGGCACTATCCCAGCGACACCGGTCAAATATTTATGACACCGCCGACACTGGAGGAATATCTATACTCTGTTGGCGCTCAACGCTAGCCCGGTCTGGCGACCTTTTCGCCGCATTCAATTCATTACCACGCTACAATTGATGAGACAGATGAGAATAAAAGCTTTAGTAAACTAAATTCTTTCTTCAATGTAACGATTTATCTTGTACGATTATGTCCACAGAAGACACCTACACATTTGTGTACCTATATTTAAAATCTTTACCAAGTTATGCGTTTTTGTCTTGACCTGTGCTGGCATTATTATACTATTAATAATTTCTGTTTTATAATTGACTGTGTTTATAGTAACTACTAATAATTAGTGTGGTTAAAATAGGCTATACATTTCTTATTGGTATTAAGGGAAAATAATGTGAGAACAACGTGAAATAAATAGAAAAAATACACGAATTTCTCCAAAACATATACCTGTCATTATTTCACAATGCACTTTACCTACTATGGACTTTATTCCAGTTAACTCCTCAATTAAAGCTTCTTATCACTAGCATTACTGGATTATTTTAATTTCGAGATTTTTAACTTCTGAAAAGATAATGTTTCGCTATCATAGCCAAAATTCTATTTACCTGGCGCTACAGTTTAAGTATGGCAGTTGAACTTATAACTTATATTTAGGCTGCAATAAGTCCAGCATTTTTTTTATATTCTTAATTTGCTGCACTGATTCAACATTAATATAAGTATGCTGAAGTTCAACTACACATTTTGTACTCTAGCACAAGGTAAATAGAAGTAAGGTTAGTTCTACTACAGGTTGAAAAAAAAGTGTTTTTTATGGGAGAGTTTGACACAGGGAAGATTTCTGCCGCCAGTTTCGCTTCCATCGTTAAGGATCCAAAAAAATACGAAACTGTTGTGAAAATAAGCTTAAATAGACTTGGAAATGACAGAAGTTGAAATAAATCGATTTCGCATATTAAATCTACTTTATGTAGGCTAAATTGAAATTCGGGAAAGCTCTGTGATTGGTCAGTTTGCGCCCTTTACCGACACCAGCGTTCAAGTGGCAGAAATTTTCCTTGTGACAAATTTTAACACTGATCTTACTAACGTGTAGTATAATTAACCTTAATAGACGTCATGCTACGATAGCAAATGTCTCATTTTTCTTCTCTGAACGTCACAAAAACAAAAAATAAAATATAATATGGCTACTGATGCCGAGCCTTAAGGCAATGCTCCATTGTTTACTACTATTGTTGCGGTAATTATTTTTTAGAGCTTAAACGAGAGTAGGAATCTTAAATATGTTTCGTAGTGTACTTAAAACAGTTGTTGCCGATATGGTGGTTATTCCCAAACACAAGAAATTATACAGTATCGCCTAGTAAGTAGGCTAACAAATATTTCGTTAATTACATTGTTAGCATACTGCATTGAACAAATTAGTCAAAACGTTATAATCATTATATATGCGTATATATATATATATATATATATATATATATATATATATATATATATACAGCAATATATATATAAATATGTCCTATAAGTCCGGTCTCATAGGGCAAATATAAATTTGTGAAATATGTGATGTTTTAATAGTGTAATTAAATGTTATTGTGAATAAAAATATTATTACTACATATGCCTCTCCACCCCCCTCCCCCCCGACCATGTTATATCGTATGCAAAGCAATTTGAACCATTGCATACGCATGTGCAAAATACATTGCGACCACCAATTTGAGCATTTTCTGTTTTAATGACACATGGATGTGAACACACTGCTGTTGTCTTACGCCAACACACTACATAACTATTAAAACATTCCATATTTGACCAATTCCTATTTATCCAATGAGACCGGACTTATGGGACATCATATATATATATATATATATATATATATATATATATATATATATATATATATATATATATAAACAAAACTACCAAACAGATGTGTGATATTTACACTCGGTTTGGTTTAAAGAATAATTATTACAAAAACAGTGGAGCATATACAACACTATGCACTACGTTCAGTGCTCACACAAACTACCGTCAGGTCGTCAATACATCAAATGGAAGCAAATTATACTTACAAATTAAACTTAAGGGCACCGCCTTCCACACGTTTCAAATGCGTCCCAATTTGTTCGAAAACAGGTTTTCTCTTCTACAAAACTACTCCACATGCGTCCATTGTGCCAACGTACGAAAATAAAACACACTTCAGACAAGGTCGGAAGAATCTCATTTTTAAGGACTTGTTCTTTAGTTTTTTTTTTCAAACTGGTGCTAACAACTAAAATATTTTTTAACCAGAAGCTTTGAAAATTTTTTTGACAATATGCAGTCACACAATGCAAAATTCTGTGAATCCGATTTTAAAAAAATATAAATTCGTCAATTTAAAAATATTAACCTTCATTTTGGCTTATTTTCACGACAAAAACGTGGTACTTTGGGTGACGAAATCTATAAAACCTTTCAGTATATTGCTACAAAAATATTCAGCTACAAATTACGACAAACTAGTGTCAAAAGTGTGGAGCAAAATTATGATATGAGCACGATACGAATTTGACTTTAAAATGCTGTTTGACAGTAGTGTCGTTATGGTAGAGTAACGTTGTAATATATTAGAAATTGAACCTACGTAACGTATATTTCACTATAACAGAGTGGTCTTTATTATAGTTCCAAATTTTCGAACTTACCAGTTTGGGTTAGAAGAACTATACCGCTGAGTTAAGCGACACACTTACTAGGAAAACATCTGTGTTGCATTGAGGGATAATGTATTATATATGCATACTAACGAGTACTCTGAATTAAGATTTGGCTATTGCTGTAGTTACCATACTTCTGTTGAAATAGGGACAACAGTTATTTTGATAGTATTACTTTCTCGATTGTTTCTACAATATTTAGCATATTGTTACTTCTACAGGGTAGATTGTCGTAGGAAAAAGCCAGATAATATCAACAACCAAACAGAACTGTTGTACCTATTTTAACAGAAGTATAGTGACAACAATACGCTGTAAGAAATATTCGTAAATTTACCACACCTATGTACAATAATGTTAAGAAAGTATGCGTGGTAAAAATATTTCCGTAAACCGTAACAGTTGACTTCCTATATATTTTTATAAAACAGTAAAATATATACTGGCGTTACCAAACTTGGGTTAGAAAATTCCAATATCTGTTTTTAGGAAGTATTTTTACAGTTTAGTACTTATTTATTTGGTTGTGCGTGTCCTCGAACAGCACAAGACCACGGAGGAGATACACGGGGGAGGGGGACAGAAGGAGTGCCAAGCATTTACCTGGAGTGATTTCGGAAAACCCTGGAAATCCGAAGTCAGGATGGTCGGAGCCTGGGATAGACCCCGGATCTGAACATAAATAAAATTCGAAGACCCTTCTTATGTAAATAAAAAGTTTTAATGACGTAATATAAAAATACATAACTCCGTTACTCAACCAACCATTCAGATTCATTATTTATAATGAGGGTAAAGCGAAAACTAACATTCCTTAAATTATCACCTAACTCTGTCATAAGTACTACGCTCTCATTTTATAATATTTGGCGGGTTGTGGTAACTTCAGTACAGTACTACTTTAAAATTATTTCCTCATTACAAAAGGTTTGACATGACAAGCGAAGCTAACACACATTATTAGTAGGGACCCTTGTTTTTCGTGAAAAGAATTTTGCCTCACTTTGTTTCCGTGCCTTACGTGCACATCTGCAGTTCTGCTTCGTGGTCAGTGATTAGATATTTCAACTGTCATGAATGAGACTTGAGATTCTACCGGCAAATCACATACGTATGGTGTTGCAGGAAAGTTTTTGTAATTGGCTCAGTCAAATGAGACGCGGCTCTTAACACAGACACGCTGCCAATAACCATATGTGCATATGTGCACGTAAGGCACTGAAACAAATTGGGGCAAAATTCTTTTCGCGATAAAACAGGGTCCGTAATGATTAGGCATTGCTTTGTCCAAAATGTGATGTTCGACATCACTTGGTATAACTTCACGTATCAACAAATACCGGAACATTTTTGCGGGGTCACCTTAAATGTTGATTAATTCCAAGTTTATTTGTGTACCCAAGCAGATAGCAGATGCTCATTGGCTGCTCGTTGACACAGCAAATTCATGTGTATAGGACTGTACTCAATTGCATATTTATTACTGGCTCAAAGCTCTCCAGGTGGTGACAAGTAAGTCCAGGGCTGATTGAAAATGTAACATGAGCTTATACTTGTGCGAATACCAGCTTATTGACAAAAGAAAACGCGAATTTGTAAAGTGCATCGTGCAATCATTCGGTCGAAGTAGCTGAAATAAGTAGGTTTTCTCAGCTTTGAACTTTAGAGTGACAGTTAGCAAGTAGACTATTTTTATGAAAGTGGCAGTCTTGCCAGGCTTCCAGCAAGTGACGCGCAGAGTTTTGGCAGATGGAAGTTTATTTCACAACTTCTCTACGTGGGCGTTCTGTTTGTTTGCTTAAGAAGAGCATTTATAGAACATTACACATGAGCATGACCATTTCAGTTCCTTTGGTAATTTTGAAAGTTTACATTCTCCCGGCAGAAAATGTTTTTCTGGATAACTTTTATATATGAATAACTCGGTGCATAAAATAACAAACTGTGTACGCATTTTAACATTACGTCATTAATAGAGGCCTGTAAATTTCGCTGTATTATTTGAGAGTGGACTGGACCCCAAGTTACTCGGCGCTTATCAGACTTCCACTGTTGGCCAGCAAGATGTGTGGATTATTTTACCCAATGATAAAAAACCAAGTTGTGAAATGCCTACTAGCCTGTAATGAATAGAGCTGTGAACTTTTCGCTAAAAGAATTTTGCCCCAATTTGTTTCAGTGCGTTACGTTCAAGTCTACAACTATACTTCATGGTTATTGGCAGAGTGTATCTTGTGAAGTGACGTCTGTCATTTAACAGTTCCGATCACAATAAGGTTACTGGAACACCACACATCTTTGATTTGTGGGTAGATCATCAAGATATATGTGAGAGTTTAAACATCCAATCACTGACCATGAAGCAGAAATACAGCTGGACACATGAGGTAAAATTCTTTTCGCAAAAAGTTCATGGCCCTAGTAATGTGGGCACACGATGATACAAACCCCGAGCAAATAAAGTCACGGACTGTGTTCGGGCTAGTATAGGTCAGCGGATTTCAGCCTACTGTCAAATAACGACGCGAAATTAGCATGCCTGCCATTAAGTGAATGTTTATCACTGAATGTCTCAGAAAGACTAATTATTAGGCAAGAGTAATGCAGCATGCTAGTACAGCGACTACGTACAAGGAGGTGAGGCATATTGCGCGCGCTATGTCACACTTGATGTTTCGGCCATTCCAGACCTCGAACGCACCAAATATATAGTTCCACTTTAAGGCCATTCTTCCTTAGAATTTATTGGTTTGTGGACATCGCCACTTCTCATGTTTTGCTGATCGAACGATTGTGTTGAATGACAAAATGTGAAAAACACAGGAAAGAACATACAACACAAAAAATAAAAAAACAATCCCAAAGGAATTCTCTCAGTAATATACATATATAGATCAGTGGGGAAGCGTGAAGTGTTCTAGGGCAAGCGATGATTGACAGTGAATATACAGATCATTCAGTTGCCTGTGGAACCATTTGACTGGTAGGAGCGGATACGCTCCTCAGAGACAGTATTATGTAAGAGGCGAGGAACTAGTTCCCAGTAATACTCCTAGGTCTCAGCAACCCAGCTGACACGCGTTCAAGATGTATAGTCGGTTCTCATACTTCTTGCCTTGGAACACGTCCACGCTTCGCCACTGATATATGTGCACATACACACACACACACACACATATCTATATATATATATATATATATATATATATATATATATATATATATATATATTTATATATATATATATATATATATATATATATAATTTTTCTACGATGTATAATTCAGTCAAAAATCGACACAACACCCAACAGCAAAAAACAGGCACAAAGAAAATCAGATTCCCAATACGAAAAAAAGATGGAAGTAGACAACAAACAGTGAACAGTGGACCCAACCAAAAAACAAGAAACAACACAAAACAAGTTAAAAACAACGACAAATACACCGTTTCCGGAATTCCGACCTATTCGCGTCTACAAGTTGAGACACAGCTGCATTGTCGGAACACCAGGATGCGAATGAAGTTCGCTAGAAAATTGGGGCTTATATAGCCTGAATGGTTTCTAAACTTCTCAGCCAATGGTGGCAAAGCAAGTGTGATTGGCTTGGTTCTCAGTCAATGACAGGCAAGTACTCTGCCGATTGGCTGAGCAACTTGTAGTAATGTTGGCTTGTGTTCTGCCGAGACTGTTGAACATACATCTGTTTATTTATTTCTTTTTTTATTTAATTGTGTAACATGGTTTCGTTTTTATTAAACGTGACTACGTATTTTTCAGAGCAATGCTGTGCTGGCTATTGGCAGACTGCCTCGTTTCCATTTTTTTCGTGCTAATTATTTTTTTAAGCCTGAACGAAAGCAGATGTCAAAAATCCGTCTAGCAACTATTTTAGTATGGTATTTACCACGTTGGTTATTTTTCTACACACAGTAAATACCGTGGTTTTAGTTAATTGTCTAACTAACGAAATTTTTGGTAAATTACTTACTAGTCGAAACCGTATCTCCTTGTCTTAAAAAATTATAGCTAACAGAACAGAATCCGTATTATTCAAAACTGCCAAGCAAAATAGTGAAATCAGATCTTGTTTAAGATAAAAAAATAATCACAAAACCAACAGAAACGGAGGAACATAGCCTTAAAGTAATATACGTAAATCCAGTGATTTTTGGTGAAAACAATTCTGCAACAAATATGTTTCAATGCCTTATGTGAACTTCTGTTTCTCTGCTTTATGGTAAGTAATTTGAAGTTTTTAACTTTCGGCGTCTCGGTGTCCTACCCTGCAAATCACGGACGTAAGGTTTCGCGGTAACATTGTTCTGGTCGGTGCAGTCAAATGAGCCAAGCCTGTTCCCTATTATATTCTGCCAGTAACCAGGAACAAGAGTTGCAGGTGTGCACGTAAAGCATTAAAACAATTGTTGCAAAATTTTTTTCACCAAAAATCATTGGCTCTACATATACGGCATCGTTTGGATACACATTCGTCTGCTCGTCCAGTGTCCTTGATGTGTTAGATCAGTAAGGGCGATCGAGATGCATGTCTTCAGATACATTGTGGTCTGTATGTATGAAGCATTCAACTGGCAAGCATCCTTTTCTTTGTCAGCTCGCTTTGTAGACGTTTGCAGGTCACCCTGTAATTAAATGATATAGTAACACATTTAAAGAAATCTTGCGTGATTTTAAATTTTTTTTTATTTATCAAACGCCCTGAAGCGAAATATTCCTACCAAAACGTTGGGGAAGTTGCTACTTTGGGATTTAACACAATCACGTAGTGATCATTCTTAGAGAAGTATTAATTTCGCGTTGCTGTATTGCGACAGGCTGTAATTCACTGGCCTATACTCTAACACGAACACACTACGCGCGGTTATTGACTCCGGGCATTTGTAACGTTGTCTGCCCGAATTACAGGACAGTAGGTATTTTACATCAGTTGACTTTATAACATAGGTTTTAATGTCCTTGAGAAACTATCAACAGCAGGAGTGAGATGAACACATTGTGACTTGGAGTTCAATCTGATGTCAGATAACAACACGATTAATGTAACGTCTTAAGTGGTTTAGTTTATTTGTGCTCATCTGCTGAATTTGTTTCATTTACGTGTCTACTTTATTACAAAAACATACAAAAATAACACGTCCTACACAAACCTTCTCTTTACAATAAATACGTAAAGTTACATAACCCCAACGATTTTTAAAATGTTAAAATAATGAGGGGGCGGGGTGAGATTGTTTTGATACGCTAGTATCGGAACAATTCTCTTTTTTAAGACCTCCTTGTTCCAAGCCGATGCCATCTTTACTGGTGCATAGGTAACTATAGCCAAACAGCCCTTATTTTATATTTCTCATAGTTGTTTTTTTATCCTGCTTTATCGAACATATTATGTCGCTTCTAGGAGAAGTTTAAAACCTTGAAGCGTTCTGCCGCACATTGAAAAGTTCCTAGTAATAACCCAAATTATTGATACCTTATAGTAATACTGCATCCTTTTTATGCTAGGCGCAGCAACCCCAACTCGTCCACTACCTAAAGTAGTTAGATCTGGGAAGCTCTGGATCAATCTTATACTTAGCATTTTACGCATTTGCGACAAATTTGTAATGGGGGGAGCTGGAGCCTGTAAGTCAGTCAGATCTGTTTATCAATTTTGCTAACTTTTTCAATTAAGTCACAGTGAATTTTCAAACCTTCCTCTGAACGCCTACATATTGTTTCCAAGACTAAGAAGGATCTTAGTCAATACATTATGATTACACTGTCATAATATTTAATTTCATTTTTGCTAACTATAAATTATTTCTTAGGATTTCAGTCCTTCAAATGATGGAATTACAGATCGATATCGTGCTTGCAATTGTTGTTTGTCGTATTGTTGTTAATCATTCTCATAAAACTATAATTAATAATTGTTTTTAATCATTCTCATAAAACTATAATTAATATTATTATTCTTAATGATGAAATTAATGCAACTATTGATGAGATAACAAGTTATATAAACACCAAAAAAAAGCCTTCTTTTGTTGCCTGTGCAATCTTCACAGAGATTTAAAGAGGCAAGCTTGTCTGATAGATAGGGCCCGGTAGTTTTCGCGAAAAGATTTTTGCCCCACTTTGTTTCAGTGTCTTACGTGCACACCTGCAGTTCAACTTCATGGCTACTGACAGAATGTTTTTGTGCAGAGTCGTTATTCATTTGACTGTGCCAATCAGTACACGGATAACTGTCACACATCACGTCTGTGATTTGCGGGTTTAACCTCCACACGCTGGGTGTTATGGCATCCAATCACTGACCACATAGCAGAGATGCAGGTGCGCACGTAAGACACTGAAACAAAGTGCTGCAAAATTCTTTTCGCGAAAATTACCGGGCTCTACTGATAGAGGATCCCCAATTTTTGGTGAAAATATTTCTGCAGCGGTTTGTTTCAGTGCCTCACGTGCACAGCTGCAGCTCTGCTTCATGGTCAGTGATTGACTGTTTTTAACTGTATCGTGTCTTTACGCTTTACCGCAAATCACGAACGTGTGGTACCGCATGAACCTTATTGTGATTAGTGCAGTCAAATGAGAAACGTCTTACGCAAAGGCTCACTGGTAATAACAATTAAGCATAGATGAAACTTTGCACTCGAGGCACTGAAACAAACTGATGCAGAAATATTTTTCACCAAAAATTAGGGTCCTTACAAATACAAAGTGAGCAATTTAGTGTTTGGAAAACAAACTCTTTAAAGCAATTTTGTAACAAAATTACTATGGTTAACCTAATTCTCAGGGTCGTTTAATGTATGATGGGATTATTTGACTGTTTGAATTTCTTTGTTGGCGTGTACCTGTCGTACTGGGCCAATGAAATAATATTTTGTGAGCCGCTACAAAATATTTGAGTGTATTCTTTATCCAAAGAGTTATTATAGAGTCCCGGAAATTTCGTGCTTTTAATAAACCGGCTGGACTCCACAGTCCTGTATACACTATGTCCTCAGCTACTTGTACATTGTCTGTTGCTCCAGTGATTGGACAGTTGTACATGTGACAAGGTAGCGCAGCAATCAGTGAGTGTTTTCATGCAGGTCTGCTATTGGTTCACAGTCCTCAAGAACTCGATTTATAAACCGTGACCCAATCACGAAAGCAAGTATCGTGTACATCAGTTAGAAATTTAACGTACTCTCAAATTAATTCGAGAAAAATCTGATTCTCTAACAACTACATAATCTTCATCTAATCACACAAGGCGCAGGCCGCGACACTGTTTTGCAAAATGCTGTGGCGCGAAATAGTCTGGATATTTTCCTCTATCTTTACTTACGCTATAAAAAGACGTAACGTTGAAATAACAATCCTTAATTCATGTAACTGATCTAACCCAGCATTAGGAGGGTAACCAGCTTAAAAGATGCGTTGACATGATATGTTTTGGACGTGTTGTTTCGTTAACAGTCAAACGCAGCAGTTGTGAAACTAACCTAGAGTGTTGTGTTAGTTCAGTACCGTACGTGGAGGTGACTTTGAACACGTGGGGTGACGTAACGAAACTTTAAAATCTGTTTTCATTTTCCTTCATTGTCAACTGTGAGGAAATATGAACTATAGGTGGTTCGGAATAAAGTGAGCACTAAAAATTTGACCCTTGAAAAATATCACTACCCATTACAGCATTGAATTCAACATTAACAATAGTTGCCTTACTGCCTGTATGGTTGGCAGCGAATTATTACATATAGTTCCGTGTATTTTCCTATTTTAATAGAGAAGTACTATAATAAAATGATCTTAAATCGACATACTCGTATTTCATATGATTAGGGCCCGGTAGTTTTCACGAAAAGATTTTGCATCACTTCGTTTCAGTGCCTTACGTGCACACCTGCAGCTCTGCTATGTGGTCAGTGATTGGATGCCGTAACACCCAGCGTGTGAAGGATAAACCCACAAATCACAGACGTGTTGTATCACAGTTATACATGCACTGATTGGCACAGTCAAATGAATAGTGAATCTGAGAAATACACTCTGCCAATAATCATGAAGTTGAGCTGCAGGTGTGCACGTAAGACACTGAGACAAAGTGGGGCAAAAATCTTTTCGCAAAAACTACCGGGCCCTACATATGATTAATTAATTTTTTTACCAAACCCTGTATGTTCCTACCGACTACACAATTTGTCTTGCACGCGGGAGCATTAAGTGACAAGGCGTTTCTCATCGTTAACCCTTGCAGGTGGAAAGATACAAATTGGCTGAAAATAGAAATTTAGCACGGTTTTTTTGAGTGCTCACTTAATCCCGAACCGCATATAAATGCCATGTGGCTATATTTCAGTGTTGTTCGGGTAAAGTGGTATAAGTAGAGACAGAAAATTTTCGCGAATAGAATTTTGCAACAAATTGTTTGGACGCCCCTTGCGCATCTGCAACACTGGTTCATGGTTATTGGGCAGCGTGTGTTTGTGTACATGCGTCGTCCAATCGACTAAGTTAATCAGGTTTAAGTTAATGTGACACAACACGTCTCTGAATAGCGGTTAGAAATCAAGACACCTCAGAGTATAAACATCCAATCACTGACCGTGAAGCATAGCTGCAGTTGTGCGCGGAATTTATTGAAACAATGTGTTGCAAATTATTTTTGCGAAAATTTCCGATCTCTACTTATACCACTTTACCCGAACACCACTGATATTACTCGGGATTTTTACGCAAGTAAATTTCTTCACTCAAGGCTATCATATAGGCGAAAAATATCTTCTTCTGCTTACGGTCTGTGTATTTAAAAGTGTTTTCTCCTGATATTACACTGTTTATTTCTTTTGATCATTCACCAGATTTACTGAACTATTCATGTGCTGTAAAAGCCTCTGTTAGTAAAGTAGTCAACTCTTTGTGTCAATGTTTTGAGATATTATTACGTTGAAACGTTTTTGCGAACTATCTTGCTCAAAACTGCAAAAAAAAAAATGCATTGATTATGTTTACACTTGAGTGAGTGAGTGGGTGAGAGATTTTGGTCGGCGCTCCACGCCGAGGTCTTAAGCGCTGGTGAAGGGTGACATGAGGTGCATATGGAGCAGCGCCGGAATGAATGGGCGGGGGAAACGGGAGATCCCCGAGAAAACTCGCCGACCAGCGGCATCGTCCGGCAGGATTCTCACATACGAAAATCCGGGGACCGACTCCCGGGAATATTCACACTTAAAACAATCATAGAATAAAAAGGGAGAAGCACTTTAAAAATGAATATAAATTTTGAAAACTTCTATTTACACTGAGCTGGAAGGGCCGGGGGGGGGGGGAGATAATGTGTAACGTTATCAAAATTCTACAGCTAATTATTGACTATTATTGTAAATATGTGATGCGTATCACAGTGCAAGACACAATTTACGATTTATACGGTGAAGTGGATATCTGTGGTTCATTTTAGAAATAAAAGTGTAGACTGACATGCCATAAAAACTCTACGACGCCTAAAAATTCGTGCTCCTGTAACTGTCAAATTTTACAGAAGTTTTGCGTAACAGAGTATAACAGCTTTCCCCGTGTGGTTTTACAGCCCTTTTACAATTAAGCGCTGTTACAGTTGCTTAATATGACATTTACCACTAACCCTCATACTAAGCAAATGTCAGGATAACATCAACTAGGCACTGAAGTGGTAAATACTGGACTCGCGTTTGGTAGGTAGGCCTACCAGGTTCGATTCAAGACCTATCCATTCTAAGTTCGGTTTCTATGGCTTTCTTAAATCACTCCAGAAAAATGTCTGGATGGTTCATAAATACAGGGCATTGATAACACCATACATTTTTGGGGGGGGGGGGAGGAACTGGGGTATTTCAAATGGGACAAATATACGACTATAAAGCTGCCGAAAAATAGCTGTGTGGAATTTGAAACAATTATGATAATATAGACGATTCTGCTTAATTTACAGTATGAGGTAGTCTATTAGTTTAAAAATTAGTTTAGTATAACTACGACTATAGAATCACAGTGAAGACTTTTGACGTTCTGATTTATTCTTATAAAGCACAGGAATGAATGGGAGGGAACAGCTAATCACGATCTTTTTTAAAACCAGTGAGTTTTATTAAATTCAGAGCCAAAGTAAGCGTGGACGAGACATTGTGCCCATCGCAGATAAGTCTACAAGAGCCTATGCGTAACATTAAGACAGGATTAATTAATATATAACATGTGTTACTAACCGTACGCTCTGCAAGCATGTGTTGTCCCGGAAGTTTAGTCGAAGACACTGAGTTTAGTTGTTGGTTTATGCTGTATCTCACTGCCAACATTTCAGCAAGTGCTAGAACAATTTTCTACCGTTTCTGATTGACCTTATTGTCGATGGCCATTTTTCAACTGTTCCGATTTACGAGCTACGAATTGGCGATTTTTTAAAACGTTATCCAAAGGCGTTAATATACGGCTATCATTGAACTAAAAACTTCACTTAAGGCGGCCGCCTACCTCATGCTTCAAATGCGTTGCAGTGTGTTCGTAAAATAAGTTTTTTTTTCTACGAAAATATTCAACAGTTGTCCGTTGTGCCAACGTACGAAAAGAAAACAAATTTCAGACAAGGTCGGAACCTCACTGTTAAGACGCCAAGGTCATTAAAAACACTTTTTCTAAGCCCAACAAAACGGCTAAAAACGGACTTTTCAGAGTAGCGTACTTAAAAATGTACTGACTGGATGTATGTGAAACTCAGATTGCGACCTGCACTGAACTCAGTTGCAAACTTTTCACCAACAAAATTAAATATGGTCACCACTTAATGTCCCATAGAAAAAACCGTTCGACGGGAACCTTGCACGCTAGTTCAGCGCTTGGCTCGTTGAGGAGACGCGGCATTTGATGAACGCTTCAAGGTCGACCTTATGTTTCCGTCATTTCTGAGCCTCTCAAGCACTGGTAGGCGGCGCCCTTAAGAAATAGCAATAAATGAATTGTTAGTATTTGTACGTAAAGTTACCTAAAACGTGCAGAAATGTATTAAAAAAGAGTTCATCTTCCTAAACTACTTTTATAGAAAAGTTTTAAAATTTAATTATTACCGCTAAAGATATTTAAGTCGAATGATAAATCCTATCAAAATTTTTAACAGGTCGTAACAGAGGATCGTAAGTATTCAAACATTTGTTATTTAAAAAAATCATACTGTACTTGCAAAATTCACACACACACGCAGATACATACACACACACACATATATACACAAACACACTTGTTTTAACGACTGGTTCCAGTTTGTTGACAGACAGCAATTCCACGAAAAGTGAAATATATGTAGTCGAAAATTATAAAATCAGAGATAATATTGACAGTTCTGTTTATATGGTTTGCAACACCTAATGGTGGTTACACAATTGAAAACTTAAGCACTTTACTTAACGAAAGCATATTTTACATGGCTGGTTACGGAGCCGTACTCCATGGAGTTGGCAAAGCTAAAGGCAAATATTTTTTACTTATGTTTTCGGAAAAACCAAAATCATAATGTCAAAGTCGTTTGCAGAAAACCAATAGGAATGATAATGATAGAGAAAAATATATATTTATGAGTATAGTTAAATTTTGTAGTTACAAGGACACCGTGAACAAAGAAAAGCTGTGTCTTAAAGATATTTGGGAAACACTGCAAATAGCGTTGGTGAAGTATTCGTAAGTGAGCTATACGTTTCATCAATAGATGGCGTTTCAACTTTTAGCAAAATATCAAAAAATGTCGTAAACATTTGTTTAATTGTTGCTTGTTTTCTAAACACTAATGTGATATGCTTCTATGACAAATATGTACAATACCGTCTTGTCAACAATATTAAACAAAATATTAATAGCATTGTGGCTTTTTAAACGATAACTTTAGTGCATTGAGAAACTTACACACTGAGTTCATTACTTACCCTGCTGTGACTATAGAGGTAATGGTAGGTATAAATTGGCTGAAGAGCAAACACATCTTCAATATACTATAGAAGTTTTGCAGTTATTGCAGTTCACGAAATTTGGACTGGTACATTATAAACGTCTACCAGATTAAATCGACACTCTAACTTGTAAGTCATTTGCATGGCCATCTGGGAAGTTTCCTCCATTTACGTGACAAACTAGTGGACAAGTTATATTTATGAAACCAGTGTTTATCATCTTATACCGTAGGTCACGTGAAGGTAAGCAACGAAGGCAGTGAACAAACTGGTTTTCTGGTCAAAATCAAAAGACTCCTGCAAAGTTATTAGTCATAAATAACAATTCTTTAATATCTACATTATTTATTTACTTGAGGTTTCACTTGTCGTTAAGGGCGTTCAGGTGGGAAATAACAGTCATTTTATATTTGAATGAAACAGTTTTGCAGACGTTACTTGGGAGCACAATTACCTCTTACGAAAAAAAAAAAAACTCAGCCAAGTTTCCCATAGTGACAGTTTAAATTCAAAATGTGAACGTTTTTAGTTATTATGAACCGTATAAACCAAGGAACATACATAAATTACAAAATTCACACTGAATTTACATGTTACGGTATACACATTAACGTGTGTTAAAATCAACACAAAATATTCTTGTATTTTAAAAAAATCGATAAATGTGACAAAAAATCTCAAAATTTCAGAATTACATAAAAACTTGTACATTTTGACGTTGAAGAGCCATAATAGGAAAACTAGCTGAGCTAATTTTTTTTTGTAAGAGGAATGACTAACACTGTTTCATAAAATATATAATTACAGTTTTTCCCTACTTGGGCACCCTTACGGTTCGGCATCAGTCGCATTATTGAATTATTTTATTTTCGCTTTTTTGAAATTCCGAGGAGAAAGAAGTGAAATGAGAATTATATTTAACTTGCGCTTCAGTTAAAGCATCGCAGTTGAGATTTCAATGTGTTTTTAGGCGGGAATCAGTACAGAATTATATTTACGTTCTTAATTAGCTTGACTGGTTGCCGGCTAAATATGCGTTAATAGTTTAACTACCGTGTTGTACGCCTACTGCAGCACATATTAATAGCGTTCTCGCTATAATAGCACGTTTCCCTTTTTTCTGCTCAGTATTTCATGAAAGCGAAAAATAAAACAACCAGTAATGCGATTGACGCGTGCCTTAAGTTTTTCGACCTTGAAAGAAGTACACGGGGAAGGAGATTTTGAGGAGTGAATCGACCAAAGCCCATATTTAGGTAATAACCAAGAATTTTCCTGGAGCGGTTTCTAAAAACCTCGGAAAACCGAAACCACAGGATGGTCGGACACGAGAATAGAATTTAGTTTCATCCATATTTGGAGGCGATTGTTTATCCATTTATGCGCGTAGCTCGAGTAATGCGGGCAGTAAGAGCCATGGTACATTATTTCTACTGGTTTTACGATAATCATTTTTTTTACCGTATAGGATAGCAGATTTCGGAAAACTGTTGCACAGTTTTGTTCCAAACAGTGTGTACCATTTTTAATATTTTTCCAAGACAAAATACATAGTGGTTTATGCTAATTATGCAATTACACATTACTGAAATAGTTAGCCAAATTTGTATGATTTTTGTCTAGAAAAAATATTAGACAACATAGTAAAACTTATTTTTAACAAAGCTGTTAAACAATTTTTCGATATCTGATCTCGTTTATACACAAAAATATAATTTTTGTAAAAGCAGCAGAAATGGTTGATCATGGCTAGAGATGATGATATATCGCGAAAATATTCTGTGCTAACATACCCTTGAAAACACTGCAGTTTCTTGCAACATGTCAGATTGAGTGATATACGTCTCACACAACGTAGCTCTCTGTAGACCAATAATATGCATCAAATATTACTATATCGGGATTCTTGTAGGCTCAGTCAAATAGGGCAACAGCTCTACGTACAAGCTGAAGCCAGTAATGTTTTGGTAAACTGAACGTATGTTGAAACCCAGCAAACAGTCAAGTTTTCCCGCCATAAACCATCATCTCTAATCATGGCATTAAGGTCATGCTCTTCTGTTTCTACTTTTTTTTCGCGATATTAATGCTTTACGCATTAACGAGAGCAGATATCAAAAATACGTTTGGCACTTTTGTATAAAATTGTTTTCTCCGTGTTAGCGGAATTTTTTAAAGTCAGGAAATAGTATGCTTTTATCTAATTATGTTATTGACTAAATTATGGTTAGTTGAATTTTTTTGTGTTAGCCGTATTATATCATGTTTTGGGAAAAAAATATATATGTATCGTGGCAAACACTGTTTATGAACAAAAAGTAATTATTATAGAAACAGCATAAATTGTGGATCATGGTTCGTACCCAGGCCGTCGAGATGTGTGGCAGAACTTCAGACGATTGCCGTTTATTCAAAAACTGTTGAAGTTGCATTAGTGATGTCTGCTTAGAACTAGCAATCAAAGATCGTAGCACGTGAGCATACCTATTTATACCTATAACAAGTCCTTCAGTATTCTTAAATTATTGTTTCCTCGCGCCTGAGAAAGGCGACAAAGTTTGTTATTGCGGTTATTTTCAGGCTTGAAAATCTAAGGGCTGAATCTTTGAAAAGGTATAGGCGGTTACAACACAACTTCATCTCAAATATCACGCAATGATATGGTGTGGTCGCCACTGAATATCTCATAGAAGCGAGTTGTAGGCGAGAAGACGCGCCTAGAGGCTAGGGTGAGGCACTACGCGCGCTGTATCGTCCTTATCACTTCTGCACTTCTATGCCTCAAACACGCAACGTTAGTCCTTGCAGGCGGACTACACAGCGGCGCAAGAGCCGCGAGGGCAGCAGGGGTGGTTGCCCCCTTCTTCAACTCACTTTTTCTGGGGGGGCAAAATATGTGTTCCCTCCCCCACACACGCATTTTTAGGGTATATGTAATACTGTTGTAACTTTACTAAAAAATTTTTTCTCTTTGTGGTTATAGCTGCTTTAGCCCGTAAACCGGGGTTACTTTGACCTAGCGGGGTAACTTTGACAACTCAAAATTTTGATTTTTATGTTATTTAATGACGAAAGTTTCAACCATTAGCTACAAGGATGAAAGTAATTATTTTTAATACTCGACTCAGATCATCTGTTTATTTACCAGAAAACCCAAAAACGAATATGTTAAATTGTCAAAGTAACCCCAAAAGTAGTTAAAAAGTAACCCCGGTTTACGGTACTCAATATCTACGTGCTGAAACATCTAAATTGTGCCATTTTTGTAGTTTAAAATTCAAACTCCCCCTACTTTTTTGGGGGTACGTTTATATTCGCAACATAGCCTACATTATTATTTGCCTCCCTCCCCCAAGCACAAAATATCACTCCGGCGCGCCTGGGCCTACAGGTAGAATAATTCATGCTTAGTGGATGGGGTACTGCATAAACGCAATCAGAAGAGGCGGAGAAGTGACGTGAGCTTGTGTGGTAAATGTGCTACTGGCGGGGATACGTAGAGAACAAGGCGGCGCTGGCACGTAAACGACCCCGAGTGGTTTGTCCTCAAGTTGACTACACTCCACCGTGCATCTTTCCCTCGACGAGTGTATTTTATGAACGTTGTTAACCTCACGGTACGCTGGTCAATATTGACCGCCGTTAAAGATGTGCTGTCGCTTTTCTTTTATGGCCTGGAAGAAGGGATGGTGCCGCGAGGCCTGGGTTGAGGGGGGTTGGGGAGGCGAGGAGGGTAGTTTAGGAAGGGGTGCGTGAGAGACCCACCCCTCTGGGCCACGCAGACCGAAACGAGGGGTGTGGAAGGGAGGAAGTTTATATGTCGATGCGACGCCACAGAAGCTCCGGACTCATTCCCCTGTTCGACTCACCGACGCCTACTGTAAAAAAAATTCAGTTTTCGGCGGGCAGAGCCGGAATTTCGCTAGCCCGGCATCCGATCTCCTGGTCCTTCAGACGATTCCGATACTCGCTGATTTTACTAGCCAGTTATTTCAAGTGCTCTTAGATATAGTTCCGTTACTGCTGACGACCACTGGAGGCAATTGAGGATGAGTTTCTGTTGACTCCTCGTGCGAAGCTACAATTACTGATTCCAGTGAATATCGGGATAGCGTATGGCGCAAGTGAAAATGGACATTGACTCAAGATTCAAAACATATGTCTTTTAAAACTTTTATAAACATTCAAATCGTCATTGACATACAAAGTAATACATTTGCTATAAATAAAACACTTTCTTAATGAGTTCTTTCCAAAGAAGCCTATACAAATAACATTATAATTATATGTTTCTTTTTTCAGGAGCATATTATCAGATAATTATGTGGTAATGTAAGCTGTAAATAGATTAAGAATAGTTTTCGGAAGGGGGTTTGAACTCTCGTCGCATTAGTGTTTCAATGTCATCTAAGTTCGACGTCTCTAAATGTAATATTAATGTATTTTGTTAACATTTCGGTTGTTCTTGTAATATATACTACCTTTTGTAATATAAAATATAATACCCACATAAGGAAACTGACATTTCAGAGGGAGTTTGAACCCTCAAAACCACCCCTCTGGGTACGCCCGTGGGAAACGGTGTTTGCTAGTTAAATACGTATACACACACGAGTTTTATTTTATTTACATGTTCACCGCTTCCAAACGTTCTGAAAATCTCAACTCTCTGACAATGAAACAATAATTACTGATTTATGATACGGTTCCGTTACTGCTGACGAACACTGACGGACAACAGTCAAATGAGTGCTTACCGCGCAGCAGTATCGGAACGCGGCCCTAGTCCAGCGACTTACAATGTACCTGGTATCACAATTAAAAACATAACTGTAAGCATACAGCACAAGTTATAAGCACAAGGACTGACATACATGCATGTAGTTGAACCTTCTAATCAACAACTGAGAAGATAACGTATAGTGTTAACGAGAGATGCTCGCATTATACACGAACAAAATGATTAAGTTATCATTTCTTGTGCTGACGCCTACGACAGCAGCTTGTCACAGAATAGGAGAAACTGACTATCCCCCCAATGTCGGCTTAACCCCTCAAACGAGCACGCGAGAAAGCAACAAAGTTAACTAAGAAATTATAACTCAAGGAAGATTTTTTTTCTAATTCCATCTATGTTCATATTGGGAATCCATTTTTCTTTATGTCCGTCTTTTGTGTCTGGGTGTCGTCGGAATTTGATTGGAATCTTACTTTAGAATTCTTGCTGTTGAATATAAAAAAACTTACCGAATTCCTCCGGAATTGCTTTCTTCTGTTTTTTTATGTTTTTGTACTTTGTAATTTAACACAAGTTTGGTCAACAAAATATGAGCAATGGCATACGTTCACAAGCCAATACGTTATTGTTGTAAACTCCCGTTGCAAGAAACATTTTGAAATTTCAACATGGGACTATGTACAGATATTGTAAATTGTGTTTTAATTTGTCGTAATTTTCGGGGCTTTGTTTTCACAGCTGGATGCACAGCAAAAATAAATTGTACACTTATAAGGAAAATCTTGTAAACAATTGTCAGAATATTATCCGTCAGGTAATGAAAGTAAGATATCACAAACCTTTAAACATGGTTACAAATACCGTAAACATATTTGGGAACTAGTACAATTAATGTTGATGAGTGAATTTTCCTATTTGAAACAAAATAAACCTAGGAGACCTGTCACATTTCTACAAAATATTTCGTACTTTTACAAAAAAAATTGCGAACAGGTTTCCAAAAATGTTGTTGTAACGCTACAAATAGTTGTTGTAAAATGAACCAGATATTTTCTGTAAATACACCAAATTTGTTTGTAGATTTACATAAATATTTTAAATATACAAAGAAATTGGTATAAGTACAATTTTTGGTAAATTTTACAAAACTATTTTATGTAGTTTTACAAAAAAAACTTTTTGTGAAAGTACAATTTTTTTACTGTGTGTAGTTTTTCGGATATACTTAATTGCGATGCAGATGTATGTCAAAGTAAACTACAGAGAATTGGAACACATGAACGGTGAGTATGCTTTAGTCAATAGGATTAATATACAACATAAAATTCCATAAATAAAATCGGGTCGAAAATTAAACAAGGACAACCGCATAAGAATAATGTTATAATAAAACAAGACACCACCACGGCAGACAACACAGGTTTGAGGCCTGCTTTGGGAAGAGCATAAACATAAAATATATAAACAAAAAAATGCGACACGACGATGAGAAGAAACAAAACAAGTAGTTTTCCAGTCACGAACACAGACGTTTCTGGAACTGGAATATGTTCCAGTCTTCAGGCAAAGACACACAGGGACTGAGAACATGAGTGCGACCTGTTTTCAAATACGATTCCACTTCACGTTCGTCATCGAGAATGCTCCATACAGCTAGCCAAAAATGCTTCATTATACATAAGAATTCAACTGTGAATCCATTTCGCGCTTGGTATCTTATTGTATGCAGTGTCTACTGCTACGTTATACGTTATACGTTCCATGCTTACACATTTTAATTGTGAACTAGATTTAGCCTGTCGACTGTTCGTCGCTTGTTAGCGTCGCCAACAAATCAAAACATTTATATGTATTTAAATTAATTTTTTACAAAAATATATCAAATTTACAATTTTAGGTACAGTTAAAACTTTTCTAATGTTAGGCCTACTGTAAATAACATCTACGTAAACAAACCTATGAAATCCAAACACTGCATAATAAAAGATTTTACCAGAAGGACGGATATCATTATTGGATTCTCTCACCGGCTGTTGGTCACGTGATTTGTAGTACAACGCGACAGGTTATTGCAAAACTGAGCTACTTCCGGCACGGGCAAATTAATTGTTCGTGTAAGGGTAATTAATTATTTGATTCATGCAACGACGTACCAGTATTGTTTTCATGTAATTTCTCGAAAAAAAATATTTTGCTCAGCTCTTCTCATGGAGATCTTGAGTTCTGGTGATAACTATGAGCGGTGAGAATGAAGGAACGGCGGAAAGCAAGCAGAATTGCATCGAGAAAACCCACGTCCTTTAACTGAAATATATCAAGTTATAATAGGCAGAAATATATTTTTCTTTGATTATGTGTACAGTTCCGTTCTGAATCGTTTATATATATATATATATATATATATATATATATATATATATATATATATATATATATATATATATATATATATATATATATAATCATCACAGGCAGATTTGTGAGGTTAATAACGTCGTGTTATGTAATCACTGTCCACACGTCTGTACCACGTGGTTAAATTTGGATTAAAAAGTGTTGGTAAAACTCATGAAATCAATGGTATCATTGTCACAGACACCATATAAAAACTCTATAAATTCCAACCATGGTCGAAGTCATACACAAGCCCAAATGAAATATTGGGCTGAAACATTTTGTGCAAATTATTAGAGTTTGGCTCAACCAACTACATATTTTGCTGTCAGGCGTATGTGCTTTGACAGCTTAACAAATATTTGGTATGGTCGATAGTATAAGTACTATGATATTATTTTGTTCGGCAGACCAAACATTTTGTTATGTGTACATTTGTTATGCCTTATAAAAACAATATTTTATTAGAATTTTTCAAGTGTGTCTTGTGCGGGATTTTCAAGCCATGCGGATTCTATGAATGCATTGAGATCTAAAATTAAAAAGAAAATCTTACAAAAAATTCCTTGAAGATTATTTGTTGAACTACAAACAAATGATAATATCTATAATCAGGTTACGCGGATTTTCTTCGTAAAAACGAAATAACTTTACCCTGTAAAACTAAAAATATACAAAGACTTCAGTAAAATTAGGAAATTAATTACTAAGATCGACTTTCTTATTTTGGGACCAGCCACAAAAAATTTCAGTACCTACGTAAGAATTTTTCTTGGCGTTTGCTACAGCTCTTGTCACAGAATGGTTGAAACATTTAGATAGGGGCTGTCCCAAGAGTACTGTACTGAAGAAAAATTTGCAACATGATCGCAACAGACAGAAATGCAGGAACTCAATTTTTATTTAGGAATATGCTACTTAGTTAATACCAAAACTTATTTTATTCCTATGGCTCATATTTAAACTTTTGTAATTTAAAGAATGCAGTCACCCATTTCTGAAGGCCATATATTTTCTTTTTAATTTTTAATGTTGGCAGCTAATTACTTAAACTGTTCGAAGTGTTTCACAAAGAGAAAATAAGGATATAAAGAAATGATTATATGTTTTAATGTATAGTAAAAACACATAATATCCTGCCTGGCGTAGCCTAAGAGTACCGGTATAGAGGTTTAATGCGTGCGGCGGAAAAACATACAAAGGATGGCATCAAGAAGCCAACAACATATTTCTAAATCACTAAATTTACCGCTAACACGCTGTATATACGACAAACAAGTACTTACTACCTCGCGCGACAATTTGCGTCAACTTCTCTGTATTTCTCACATGGTTCTATAGTAACACGTCTCTGAACACAATCAAATAGAAGTAATGTGTGTTATTGTCACACAAATATATTTTCTTGCGTTAATTTAAACTTCCTATTGATATTGTTACGAAGGAAACAGACAGGAAATGTCTGCATATTGCGTATATCTTTTTTATGAAAAAACATTCTTTGAAAGCCCAACTTACAAAAATATCCTTCGTAGGCATACATTAATTTGTATATTTGCACATTTTAATTTGAAAATGATTGATATTTTGGTATGTGGGTTGTCAGAGATTTTCCTTCTAAACTAACCAAAGAAGACTGTGTTGTGTATTTAAAGTCGATGAGTAATACTTACAACGTTGTAAGTTAAACCTTAAAATTATTTTTACGTACTAAACCTTAAATGTATTAAAAAGTATCTTCCTGGACCAAGAACAAAAACGTCCTAATACACCAAACATCAATGACAATAACAGACATTTAGGTTTTGTTATCTACAGTGTTAGTAGCCCCTAAATGAGTTATACAAGTTACATAATAGGCCTACTCGATTTAACATCCTTTGCACCGACATTCAGTTACTAATTATGCATAAATTCACAGCGACATATTGTCCGTGAACATTATAATTTGTCTATGTTGCTAATTTCTTAAATTTTTTAGCGTTTTCCATTCTTCGGAGTGGTTTACGGACATGATTGTTAAGACATTACTCATAGGAGGAAACCCTGATGGAATTTCAGTACTGAGCATAGGAAAATAAAATTATAATAAAGTCAGGGACGTTGTTTAAACAAAAATTGTATGACTCGTAGCAATAAGATAACGTTTATTTCGCTTGGCAAATAACGTTACGAAATAACAAAAATTCTTTGTAATAAATAAATTGTGGAGCGGTCTTTAAGTACTCAGCGAAGTGTGTCACTTCTATTCAAGTGAGTTAGGTGTCAGTTAAAATTATTCGTGCAACATATTTACAATAATTTTCACAGTTTTTGACAGTATGCAACTCTTGACAACATGCACTTTGAAATGTCAAGACAGATTGGCAGAACTTGGGTGAACTGTGATGAATAATTATTTTAAGCATGTTAAAGATTATTTGATTAATTTATCTTTAACATTTTTTTATTTCGTCAAGCAGAAATTTTACAAAAAATTTGAAGTACTGGATATTACCATTTCAATATTAAAGTAATGCACAATCTGTAATGAAATATTATATTATTTTAAAATATATTTAATTAAAATATTTGTTAAAAGTCATATAAAGTAGGTAAATAATTTGTGTTGATACAAACGTACAGTACTTACAAAGCCGTGCTTGTCTGATATATTGTTGGTGAGCTTGAGCTTATGGAATGAGACCACCTTCTGCATCCATTGTTCTCCCGTGGATGGCGAGTCCGGATGTATGTACATTCTCTTTGGCATTTCAGGGTCTGCCTTGCCCGCAACCATCCACCGACTGCAACGAACCAAGCCAGCGTCACTGCATTGCCCTACAGTCACACAGCTATGGGCTGCTTTCTCGGTAATTATTTATTTTGTTCCTAAACGAGAGCAGCTTTGTTAAAATATTGTGTTTACCAAGTAGTCATTTTTTTACAAATAAGTTATTATACGTATAGATTCGGTTAATAGGAATTTCAATAATTCCATAGTTAGTTTGAACCATTGCCTATTTTGCCTTTACCAAATTAGTTAACATTGTATACAATGTTTTTAAAAAAAGTGTGCAACAGTTTTTCTAAATATTCTCTCGTTTAGGATTTAAAAAATAACTATCGTAGAAGCAGTAGATATGATGGAACTTAAGTTCTACCACAGCTTTGGAAATAAATTATGTTTTCTTAAGGGAGACGTTGGCACGGGAAAATATTCTGCCGCTAGCTGCGCTGCTGTCGCTAATTGGTCTAATAAAATACAAAACGCTAACAAAATTTTATTTAACTAGGCTTGGAAAAAAATAGAAGTTATTTAGTTGAAATTTAAAGTGAAAAACGAACTAATTTTGATTTTAAAATTACCAACTTCGTGTTACTTAAAATTCACGAAATCTCTGTGATTGGTCTATTTAGATCGCTTACCGATACCAGAGCTCAAGGCGGCAGAAATGTTCTCTGTGCCAAACTTTTCTGCATGTTGTATGATAAACCTTAAAATATATTATGTTTACAATCATGCAGAACACAAAACATTATACTCTATGTAGTGACTGAAGCCACGGAAAGATTTTTGTAACATTTAGTTCCAGTGCCTTACTTGCACATAGGCATCATGTGTCAGCCCGTCTTATTTTCGGACATGTCTCCCATTTGACTACACCACAGAATAATGTTACTGCGACGCCATAGGTCTGTGATTTGCCAGTAGAAACCCAAGACAAGAGACAGTTGAAACATCCAATCCCTGACCATGAAACAGAGCTGCAGATGTGCACATAAGAAACCAAATGATTAGAGGTACGTCAATTTCGTGAATTCAACTGGCAGCAGCCTAGACTTGTCAGTCCTAAACACGCACTGGCCACAATCGATTATCTATTGGCTTATAACCGTACAAGCAGGTAGCAAGCAATAGCACTTCGCATTATATTCATATTTACTATTGGCTTACAGTAGTCAAACGCGTTTCGTAACAGCCGCCAGCAAGTCACAGACATGACAATGAAGTTTTCATTGGCGTTCAACCTGACCTGGAATGTATCTGCGAAATTTACGTACCTCTACAAATGATGCAAGAATCCTTTTGGCACAAAAATTGTGACTCTAGTAATGTCGTAATATTAATTTTACCCCATGTAATGCTATACGAGGTTCAGCTGTCCATTAGCATCAAAAACTAAGTTAATGGCTTCCCAGAGAGCTGACACACACACTAATATATTTCAACTGTTCCAAGCCCTGAAAATGACATAAAATTTGTGTGTGATAGCGATAGGTGAGTTCGTAGGTTACAGGAAACAAAAATGTTTAGTGTTTGATATCTTATTTTAAGTAACACGTCTCACTTAATCACAAAATTTAGTCAACATTACGTTTTAATTATTATTAAGATTATTTTTATCATTAAACTTGTCAGAAATTGTACCAAAGTAATAAAAAACTCCGAAGTTCGTACATTTTTTTGGTAAAATATAATGTCTTGATTGGTAATTTGGTAAAGTTGGAAAATTAGGAAAATAAATAAATTTTCGGAATAAGGTAATGGTTGTCCCTTGTGATGTTTAAATGGTCTCACTAGAACCACGGTGATTTTCGCAAAGAAGACTGAGTGAAATTATTTAAATTTAGAGTGATGTCATAGTTTTCTTTTAATAATTTATGGTTGCAACAAAAGTACAACGTTCACTAAAGATGCACGATTGTTTACTGTCAATTAAGACAATGTCGTTTGCTGTGATTTCTGTGAAGGACTGTTCCTATAATTTATTTAATTACGCTTTGTAGTTTTACAATATATTCTTTAGATTAGTGAAAACGAGTAGGCCCTGCTTTAAAATCAGCACAAAAATTTATTTTTTCTGATTCTTATTAAACACTCTCTTATTTGCATTGTCGCTTCTCATATAAAGTTTTACTCAATAATTACTTTACATAATATGTTTACAGTAACTGCTGCATGTACAACACTGCATAAATAGATTATCTGTTAACTGTAACTGTGAATAGGTCACAGACAACATGAAACACGAAGTCAATATTTCCAGATACTTTTATCATTGTTTTTTGTCATCTATAAATTCTGAGTTTTCTTACATTCTTACAAAACTGGGTTTATATGTGTCATAAATTTACATACATGAAATTCGTCGTTTAGATGTGAAAAAAATTATGTTCAAATGTTGAAACATTTCAATCCAGTTTTGTGCGAACTTGCCTCATACATATACTTCATTTCTGATTTTTGTCCACGATTCAAATCTTAAAATATATAGGTCGGTAGAATACACGACATGTATTTATACATAGTATAATTTCCCATTATTTATATAAAATTACAAAGCAACAAATTTATTATAAACATTAAAACCAAATTGTATTATTTTGATTTTAAGAATTTACTTTTGCGTTAAATTTGTTAGCGACTAAAAAAATATGTAACATTTTGTAAGCAAAATAATGTAATTCTTTTTACACAGCAATCTGCAATTGCCTGTGCCTACTCACAATTATCACTGAGGATTTGTACACGTACTGAAATGTGGAGAGTATTTGTTCTATAGACTAAACAATTTCTAAAAGAAGACATACTTTTGTTGAGCCTATTTTGCCATAGCCTAACTATCGAAATATGACTTACACATTTGAAGTAAAAGCATATAAATTTTACACACAAAATACATTCGTGTTTCTTTTAAGAACAGCGATTGATAGTGGCAAAGTAAACCGCAACACGACAATAACATTATTACATCACTAAATGTTTCTCTGTCGGTTAAATGTCAAAATCAGTTGAGGACGTTAATGATCTGACTTAATATTTGCAGGAGAAATGTGTAACATGGCATTAACTTTGCAAACAGTGCTCTTACCATAGCTTAAATAAATTTGATGATGGTTACGACTGTATATATGTTAGTATTTTAACTAAAACCCCATGCGTCCATAGTGTACTTACATAAGTCATTTTATTTCCTATTGTTTCAAGTGCGTGTTTTATTTGATTTCCGGACCAGAATGATTGGTATTTCGCAAATGGCTTATGTATGTGAAGATATTGTATTATAAACCTATTGTCATTTATTCTGGCACCTACCTGAAAATTTATAAAGTATAGGTGTTTTTTTAATCATTAATCAAATTACGATTATATTTTGGTGAGCTGTGCGTGTCCCCACGAAGGTTTCTGACAAAATCTCTTTCTCTCTCTCTCTCTCTCTCTCTCTCTCTCTGTATGCATATAGTCTATGCATGTGTATGTGTGTGTGAGAGGGAGGGGGATAAAATGGGGGTTTGGGGGCAAAATTAAATTTTATTTATATTTTTGGTTAATTAAAAAATGATTTGTCATTATTTATCACTTTTAGTATTGTAAGTATTAATACTATAGCCTGTATGAAATTTGGAGTGTCGACAAGTTTTCATCAAAAACTTTGTATAAAATATTTTATTTTTTGGATAAAAAATTAGTCGAGTACCCGAACTAAATATACTGTCGCATTAGGCCTAAATTGTTAAATAGAAAACCACGAGAACGAAGTCACGGATAGACAACAAACATACATAACACACACACACGCGTATATGTATGTGTGTAGGTATATGTGTATAGGTGTGTGTGTATGTATATATATGTTTATGTATGTTTGTGTGTGGTCAGTTGAACAGGATTTGAAACCACCAGTTTCCCCACTAGCAGCTCTGAATAAGTGGTTAATTTTACAAATCAAACAATAATTCAAAATAAGCAGATCTAGTTGGAGAGCAGTTAAATTGGCAACACTGGTGGAACACCTAACTGGCGTCCAGCTCGTTCAAGTTCGCACGGCCGGAGGATATGTAAATTGTGGCGTGATCCCCGGCTAGGTTGTAATCATCAACTCGACCACGAGCATGAAACACGCATGCCAACTGATGTCTTATTTACCTTCGCTGGGAAGAAACATTTTTAATGGCGAATCTCCCTGTGTGCTCCTTCTCCTTCGACGAGTTGCGAACAGGTAGGTAACCTCAGCCAGCCTCTTACCTCGGTAGACTTTACAACCTTTCTCCAATAAACGCCGATGTTTCTTGGGCCTCCTTGGGCTAGCCCAGCGTTTATGCGATAATGCTTATTACTACTCAGCTTCGTATAACTAAAAAAACAACCCCTTGATTGGTTTCAGTCGCGCAATTAAAATATCTTAACTGAGTTCCTCGCTTTTACGAACAGATAGTTTTAGCTCACTCGTTATTTTTTTGCAATTTCAGCGTAAGCTAACGAATTAATTGAGTTTGACCAAGAATATACAACTAAGAGAACAACCAGTTCTCAATGAAAATTTCTCAGTCTAACTCGCTCATACAAAATTTACAAGTTTCACAAGAAGTAACCACCAAACATGAAGTACTGAAGTTGTCAATTATATCATTACTATATAAACATTTTGGCTTTAAAAAGTGAACTTAACTTTGCTCTTGTAAATACTGCTTTTAGGACAAGATTCAATCCGACTGATGAAACTCAGAATTCACCAGGACGCGTTTTGTAGCTCTACAATTCAATTTGAGAAAAAATATTCAAACTAATGCTGACCCGGGCGTAGAAATTTTAACGATGGACTTTGGAAATGAGACGATATCAAACGTTTAGATGTCATAGTTTAGTAATTAATATACAGTCAAAACTTGCTTTCTTTCGCTAATACTCGCTTAAGTGAGGGTTTCATATGATATTGTAATTTTAAACATTGAACCACGTGTTTCCTAGAGACTTCAAACTGATCATGTAAGCTGTAATACATTTCATAGTTTCTTTATTAATTTCTTTATTAAGATAATAAGGGGATGGTTATCAAAACATTCAGCGTAATATTAAGAATTAACTCTTTAAGCAATTATTCATATTGCATGCGCGTTTACGGCCTAACGAAGATTAAACCGTCTGTAACTGTAGTAAAATTTAGTCCTATGTTTCGCTGTTATAGTCTATACGGTATAAGTTTGCCCCATTTTGACATTTCTCTTCTGAGAAACATGCACAACAGCTCCATTATGTTGACTGTTTAAGCCATACTGACTTCGGGCAAAGCATGGTGTCTAAAGACGTGCTTAAAGACGCTTTTAAAGGTCAACACAATGGGATAGCCAGGCACGTTTCTCAGAAGAGAAATGTCAAAATAATGCAAACTTATGCTGTGCAGACGAAATAAATGTACAAACTGCGAGATAATTTAATTAATTAATTTTTTATCACTTTCCGCCAAAGCAATGCAAGATAATTAAATTAATTTATTTTTTACCACTTTCTGCCAAAGCAATATAAACAGCACTTTGCTAATTCAGTATTTTATTTTGGTATGCGTGAACTTGCAATAGCACGGCACGAGAGAATCATACTCACGGACTATTTATTCTGTTTCACAGTATTAATGTTTTTTTTAACAGCTGGGCATTGTTTTGCGGAGAAATAGCAATAACTGAATATTACGGAAACTGAAAGTGAGTTTGGCTGAACCTCTGTGATTGTTCGTTCCGTTCGAGTGATTCATCGGTATAGGTAGCAGATTCTTGACTGATTTTCAACCGTTTAGATTGTGCAGTAGTACGCATGATTTTTTTTTTTATGTTTACCAAGTTGAAATGTATGAAAATCTAACATGTATTGCGCAGGACCAGAAGGAAACTAAAAAATTACAGTTTAAAAGAAACAATGTGTGACTTTGTTAAACATTGTGTTTAATCGAATGTGTCTGTTGCATGACTCGTTTTGTTGAACTCTTTAAAATCAGCATCTAAAAAATCAAACAACTGACTGTTTTAATGCAGTAATTTGGTCTGAGGATAAATTTTTGTCTTAGTAACAGCAACGATAAATCTTGACGTGTGAATAAATTTCAGTACGGAAAGTGAAATTGGTTGACATTTTGTAGCGATTACAAATAACTATCGCATTGCTGGTTAATTAAAATTTTTTTTAATGTATTCGCATGTCCGCTAGAGTGGTAAATGGATGTCATTATTGAGTAGAGATGTATCTGATTTATCTGGATTCATTCCATGACACGTTAGACTTCGACCACTGTAGTAAACTCAAAATATTTTCACACGATCAATTCTTGTTTCACTTAACCTTCAAATTTATTCAATGTAATTTACTGAATTTCATACTTAACTTCATAAGCCAAGTCGTTTTGTCTTTCAAGTAATTAGTGGTTCCGAATTTCATCAACGATTTTATTTTCGACCTTGTTCTGTGTTTTCCAGAATCGAAATTCTTAACCAGCTTGACTAACATTTCTGGCAACATCAACGCGAATAACGAAAACAGTGTTTTGCAGGCAATCTTAAATATATTGAAAATAAACGTGCGTATATTATTTCTAATAAAAGCAAACAAAAATAATACAAACAATTTGTTATGGTGTAAATAATAACTATATTCTTTTCGTGCAAGATAATACAGTAATTAATTTCAAGATAGCTAATTTATATTCATTTTTATATGCTTTATTTGTAGAGACATGCAAAATTCGCGTTATTTTCTGACAGCTGACTAGACTCCAATTGACTCTAGGCTCGTTCGACGTCTCCCGCTGGCCGATATTGTCGTGACTTGCCGCGGAGAATGCTTACATGGTAGAGAGGCCAATCTCTGCAAAGACATAACACACGTAAATTACAACACATAAAAGTTCGTGGCCAATTGAATCGCAGATTATGCTCTGTTGTATATAGGAAAGTGCAGTTTAGTCTGCTACTAAATGATAACGCGAATTTTGCATGTCTCTATATATTTGTTGAGAACTGCTCTGTAAATTTCGAATTTGCTCCTTAAGTATGTACTTAATCAAAGAACAATGTTCGCTAGAACGTGTTTATTATATTTAGTGAACTGAGTTCATGTAATCGAAATAATTTATATTTTGATATTTAGTGTAAATATGGAACTGCCTTTGTTTTGTCACCTAAACTACAATAATGCAGAAATGACTGTCGCTATACCGTTGTGACCATTCGGGTAAATAACTCACTAGCTTGTGAAAGAACATTTACTTCGGTAAAGCATGTTAATGGTGGAGAAGTCCTAAGCTGATGCAAATTCAGAATGCACAAAATTAATTGACATCTTGTAAATGAGCATATGGGAACGTACTCTTCTGTATAAGATATATACACTGTCGCAAGCACAAAAATAAATGCAAGCACTGTTTGTAAAGTTATAAACTAACCTAGACTCTAACTACAACAACAATGTTTCAATCGTAGGGAAGCCTATTTCTTGGGGAAGAAACTGACACAAGCGGGCTAAATTTTAACATATCATTGCACACGTTAAACGTTTCCTTTGCTCAATTAGCTTTTACTGGAGGATATGTACTAATAGCAATTAAAGTTTAACAGCTTGCCTACAAAAAATTGCAGTCTCAGATTTCAAAATAAACTTTTGTTAAAATAAGTTAATTATAGCTATATTTAGTAATAAAATTTATTTTAAAAAAATCAACGTTTCTCTTACGGAAATATTTTGCCACTAATTATCGCGTACAATAATTCTGGATTGAAAAATTTCACTTAAAATTAGATTTTTGAGAACTTAATATTTGAACATTTGTTAACAGTAAAACGTTTCCTTCACAAGAAGCACATATTTTTCACTGAGGAAATTTAGCTTGCTGTAAAAAATATTTTCTTTACAGAAAATAAAAAAATTAAAAAACTTCTGTTTGTTGTTACTACATCTATCGTTTAAAAATTTTCTTTGAAAAAAATATTAGTTTCTTTGCATCAAATGTAAAAATGTTTCAATATAAAGCTTTTTTTGAAAGAACTACAGATAACTTCACCATAAATATTTCTTGGTGGTAACGCAAGTTTTTATCATTATTGTGACCTTCAAAGAAAAATTTTCTTTGCGGCAAAGTTAGTGGCTCGTATTGAAACAATATTTTTCTTTGCATATTTGCAGCAACACACATTATGGTGTAACAGAGAACGAATTTTTAGAGTAATCTCCTTTTAAACTCCGTGACATTCGGCTTAGTAGGTAGGTAATTTAACGTGGCTTTGCAAAGGGTTATGGGATATTTTCTTCTTAAACGTTATTTGAATATTGCCGTACGGCTTATAAACTTGATGTAAGCCTATGTGATAATGGCTCAAAAATGATCATTGATAAAGCCGCAATAAAATACGTATATTATTAACCGTTAATACCTATTGAGTTTACCACAAATGTTCTCATTTTACCGTGCATAACATTTACATGCGTGTACCTATCAAAACTTCAGTTGCTCGTCTGCCCTGGCCGCTGAGCGGTGTGCAGACCTTTCAACTTTACCAGATTATTCGAAAACTGTTCAACGCGCATGAATGATACCTACTTAGAAATCAAAGAATACTACATGTGTGGATATATATTTCAGGATTCACCACTAATAATTAAATAATATTTTCAAATAGCGAAAATGGATGTTTACGCGCTGACCGTTTTAGGTGCGAGAATCTTGGCGCAGAGTCTTTTTAAATACAGTTCGTTTTAAAAAAAATGGTAACTGAATTGCTGACACGTCCATATAATATACGTATCACAGAGTATACAAACAATAGCACATCATGCTTGACCATGGATGCTGTGCTGAGGCATGTCCAAAGTCACTCAGGTAACTCTGCAATAAAACCCGGAATTATGTTCATACGTATTGACTATTGGTATAGGCTGTTCAGGATAAACTGAGTACTGCTTACAATTTTATGTTAGTCATTATGCCTCCGCCTCTACTATTTTAAATACGAAAACTTCCACGTAAGTAAAAATAGTGTAAACATTTCACAACCCTAAAAATGTTACTTCTATAGCCCCAACAAATAAATTTGTATGATTATTATAAATGTTGGGAAGTTTTCACTTTAATGTGAACCACCTATCGGTATGTTAGTTTCAGTTACCATTTTTTGGAACATCCTGTACATTGACGTGTAGAAGACCCATTTATCTGTAATATTTTGTCATAAAATTACGTCACGATTGAATTTCTCATAAAGGCGAGTTAAGGCGAGAATACTGTACGTCAATTCAGTTACTTTCTCCTAGAGGCTAGAGTGAGACGTGAAGCGCGTGTTGTGTCGCCCTTATTGCTTTCGCACTGCTAGGCCTCGAACACACAAAATACGGTACCCCAGGCGGCCATCTTAGGTCACTCGTTCACGGGATAGTAGAAATAAAAAACCGTGCCGAAAGTGGACCTGAGTTAAGGCTCGCTCTTTAGTTTTGCAGCGGTTTCTAAAATATTTTTTAACGCAAATTATTGCATACATCAAAAATTCATTGTTACAGGTTTAACACTTATATATCATCGTTTGTATCTGAATTTTTCTGTTGCAATACACCAAACGGATTTGTAGATTTTTGCCCCTGAAAAATCAGATAGTTTGTGGTCAAAATAAGCAAAAATGAGGCAAAATATTTTTTTTGCTAGCAAAAGGTTCGTTATTTTAAAAATACGCCCTGCAAATGTGTATCGTGTGACTATGAACCGTCTCAAATTTTTTCAAAGCATTTGGTTGAGTTATTTGCAATTGTTTTAAATAAATGAAAGACAATGGCCTTAAATTGTTTCCAAATGTATAAAACAGGACCTTTCCCCAGAAATAGGCTTCTCTACCTCGAAGTTACAAAATGCACATTACTTGTTACACAGTGTTATGAACATTTAAGTGCAAAACTATCACCAAAGCAATGTCATACACCAAACAGTGATGTGTCTAACACATGAAATGTCTGGTAATTATTTCATGCAGTAGCATATACTACTTGATTGGCGCAGTAAAGGCGTTTACCATGTACATTAAATTAATAATAAAGCTTAGTTAGCTGAGTTAGATAAACTGTATGGTTCTTAATTAACTACTACTATAACTAAGAAACTAGCAGAGAAACAAAGTTGGAATAAAAAGCGCATGCTGTCCGCCAACCACATAGCTCGGATAACAAAGGCCGGATATTGATATTAAATAAAATAATTAAACTTGAAAGAAATTACTTGAGTAAAAATGGAAATTTTGATTCGGCATCCACCACACGCATTTTTTCGTAAGTTTCAAGTACCCATTCAGTGAACAAAGTATTTAATATAATTCTCCCTGATAAGCTGTAATTAATAAGGTCGATTTACTACGAGTTCGCAATTCACCCTCACGTGCTATATTATTACAAGAATCATGTTTATCACACCCTCCCCTAAAAAAGGACAACTCAGTGACATTTTATCTTGCGGTTTGAACACAAACATGGAAAAAATTATTTTGCGACAGCTACAATATATTTTGTGGGTATTTATCCTGCAAAATTTATTTTGCGGTCACCACCAAAAATATTGTGGCCACCAAAAATTATTTTTGTGAAATTAACAAACTAATATTGCAGGGAAGACTTCAAAAAAAATTTCTTTCTGTGTACGTAGCTTTGTCAGATTGATGTAGTTGCTAAAAAGCTACGATACGTAACTGGAGTTGAGTTTGCCAAGAACGTAACAATTATTAGTAAAATAATACTTTTAGAAAACTGACAGTTGCCAAAAAAACACGTGTGATGGAGGGATTCCCCGAGACTGAAATCATCCAAACAGCATAAAATATTTAATTTTGTTTTTCTGGTAGCTTTGTTTGAGATATATTAAGGTATGAAAGAATTTTCTTTTGTTTTCTAATATCGTAATTTTCTTGATATTGGTGTACCTGTTGTGGAATTTATATCTGCAGTCGTCGGCTGCAACGATGTCCATAAGTAGGATGTATTTGGCCTTATTATCAAGTCCCGTTACACGAACTTTGTAGGCTGGGAACATGCGCCTGCGCAGAAACACAAACAGGGCACATTCAGCTCGCGTATTGCATTCTCAAACGTCTTCATGGTGAGTGTACCTGTTATGGAACTTATAACGGTAGTCGTCTGCCGCCACTATGTCCAGCAGCAAAATGTACTTTGCTTTCGAGTCCAAACCGGAAACTCGAAACTTCATTTGTGGGAACATTTGCCTGGAATAAAAACAAAACACTCAACAACATCTAACAACACCGCCTCCTGAAAAAAACAAGTCGCACTTCCAGATCAATAAGTGGCCATTTTGAGTTAGGCCTCTATTTTAATGCATCTTTCAATCGGTAACACCAAAGCTTATTAAACGTAATTTTTTTATAGTTTATTCCATAATATTGTAATGTAATCTTAATATTATTATGGCATTGGCACTGGTAGCTACTAATTGGACGTTTTTAAGCATCAATAGAATATGCGCCTTTTCACGTTATCATAGTAAGATATGCTGTAAGTTTTTCGGATTTGAAGCTGTATTACAAAAAGTATATTAGGTCTATAAATCAAATATTCACAACCACAGAATAACGAGTAAAATACATTTCATCAGGCCGTTTCAAAGCAGAAAAATATTTATACCGAGCTAACAATTGGTGCATAATCTATTTACGCTTAACACCGTCCAATTGTGTATATTCCAACATGAAAGGTGGTATTGGCGATTCAGGATAACGTGAGCACTTAAAAAAACCCGTGCTAAATTTATATTTTGCCGTGCGTAACGGCTAACGACGGGAAACGTCTAACCTCTCTGTAAGGCTAATTCTAGCACAGGTTAGAACGATCAATGTAAACAATTTGACACAGGGAAAAATTCTGCCGCTTGAGCGCTGGTATCGGTAAGTGCCGTAAACTGACCAACCACGCAGATTTCCGTAATTTAAATTTACATTAAGTTGATAACTTAAAACGCGAAATTGGTTTCTTTTCAATTTAAAATAAAGTTAAATGACTTCCATCATTTCCAATCGTTTTTAAACTTAATTTTACTATGGTTTCGTATTTTTCTGGTCCCTTAGCGATTGCAGCGAAACTAGTGGCAGAAATTTTCCGTGTACCGAACTCTCCCATAAGAAAACACATTTTCTTTCTAACCTGTAGTAGAAATAACCTTACTCTCTGGACACGTCACTTGAGGTTTGCGCGTGTAAGTTAACTAGTGCAGTTGGTAGAAACCTGTATATTTTGATAAATAAAGTTTATTAATTAGATGAAACACAAATAAGTGAATTTATTTCAGTATTGTTGCATTTAAATAGAAAAATACACGGAACTACACATGGCAATGCGTTGCCAACCAAACTAGTAGCAAGGCAACTATCGTTAACGTTAAATTATATACAGTAACGGGTAGTGAATTTTTATTCGAATGTTTAATCTTCAGTGCTCATTTTATTCCGAACGCCCTATGTCATGGTTACAGGGAAAGTTGCTGACACTCAAATTTGTTTTCTTCTCGGAACCATATGTATAGAGAAAGAGACAGTTGTGACACTATTGATCTAGAGGTGCGAAGTCTAGTGTTTCCCTCCGTAATACATCTCGTTTGGACAGATCCAAAAATACAGCACTTTCGTCATTGGGCTATATGGCCAGGCAATTTTTTACTACAGCACATGATACTTATTACGTGTACGCTTATGCACCTTTAAACCACAGTTCATGATGTATTTTTGTTCTGGTACTTTCAAATTCTGTTGGTACAAGCTGAAAGACAAATACAAAGAAAATTAAAATCACAAATAAATCACAATATCTCATTTCGAAGCAAATAATCGAAACATGTAACAGCCAAAGGTTCCGTTTTAAAAATTAAGTAACAGCAATTTTAAAAAAAATTGAGTGTTCATATAATTTAAACTTACACACATGGATATGTTACACTCTATACGTTTAATCTCATTATAGACGATACACGAAACCATTGGCTACTTTCCATGCATCAATACATGACAAAACAATTCACACTGATTATATTCTTGTATATACGCAATTATAACCAAGTAACATTTATTCAGACAAAAAAGTAAGACGGCATACACAACTGAAAATGTATACCACAACATAATTATTTAATAATGTAATGCAAACAACGAATTCTAAAAATAAAAAATTACGCGTCTAATATACTGGCTACAAAAACTTTAAGTTCTTTTTTTTCCCTTTGATAATGTCCTTGTTCAGAATTTTTACATTACGTCCAAAGACGAGGAAGGAATCTGAGAAGAATGCTGCCGCCGGCGAACTAATTTAGGATTTACGAGACATGTTCAGAAAGTTGTTCATTTATTACCACGCAACACGTATTCTCACAACCTTCTTAGACGAGGGCCACCTGGAAGGCGCCATTTTATCAAACGAGTGTTGACAGCTCTCTGTCTCTTAGAACAGTGTCTGGTGCAGTTTGAACACTTAGGGTCGAATATTTCTCTAAGAAAAATTTAAATACCGAATAAGCAAACAAAAATTTTAAAGTTAGCTCTAAAAGTATTAACAGATAGGTTTCTTTTAAAACTTGTTTGGAAAAGGAAATTAATTGTAATCTTTTCGCAAATCAAATATTTTCGAAAGTGTTTTTCTACTTCTAGTTTATTTGTACTCTTCCGTGTGTCGCAACTAAATAATACACTGAAGGTTAAAACGTAGAAAACTATTTTTAACATTTGATCAACTTAATCTGCGACGTTCAATTCAGTAATTAAAAATTACATGCTTTCCTGCTGTTCGTTACAAACGTAACTCGATTCTATAAAATATGTCCTACTCAAACACACATAAAACACTCTATCGCAAGAACGATACACTAAAAATTCTTCATTGAAATACATTGGAGAATAAAACTTTTGCAGCGTCATATGCTTTGCCCTTGAGGATTTACGAGGGAAGCAAATGTATGTATGTATGTTTACTGTTAGGAAAGAAAGCAATTAACTTAGAGGCTGTTCATAAAATCTCTATGCGACTTTGTTAAGTAATTGCGCGTAGATATGATGAAATTATCATACATTTTAGTATCTCATCATTATTTACTGTAAAATAAGAAATTTATATAGGACTAACCATTTTAACACACATGGACATATTTTGTCAGATTTGGTTTAATTTGTGATGATGATTGAATATGCCTCCAAATTACGTCACTTATATTATTTTATTCTCAATGTATTCGTACATTGAATAGTTTATTTTGAAAACATTGATTTTCAAATTATATCATCTTGGTGGGATTCATAATATATTTTTTATTATATATCCGTCACCATAAATACCCTTGGAGGGAAAATGCATGTAAATAAAGTACAGCTTAACAAGTATATGAAAACCGTTTACTCCGAACTGTAATTACGTTCATAGGCTTGCGTTATTTCTAAAAGTAAGTAATAGTAAAACCAGCGCAATCATAACAAAGAGATTGTGTAAATATAGGCCCACTTTTACTTAATGGTACTTAGTAGATTTTGATATAGAATGCTTTACTTAAAAATAACTCAGTAGTCTCATAATAAGTGCTTGAACATAATCTTGTCATCATTACAAAATACTCCACAGTATTAATATACACACTATTTTATGGCCTAACGAATTTTATGTGTATGTATTTTTATTCAGATGAACTTTATGTACAAGATTTACATTTAAAAACAAATAGAGTAGGCAATTAATTTAGCCAATGTGAATAGTTTAAGGGAGAATATTTGATACGTTTGTAGACATGATTAAAACATTTTCGTATGCTAGACTGATAGAAATTTCGTTTATGCCTCAGTTTCCAGTACGTTTCACGTTTTACTAAGACACCAAAATACGGTATTTAAAACATAATCTGCGAAGAAATTCTCCCGCAGTTAGTGCATTAACAACACCAAATAAATGTGTTTACTACAGAATTCGCGATGCAGAGGAAGAAGTAATTTTTATTATGTGTTTTATAAAGAATAAATGAGTTAATTTTTAAGTACGTTATTTAATTAAACCAGTTATGTAAAAGGTGTAAACCTTACAGGAGCTTTTAAAGCACAGATTGATCCGGAAAGCTGGTACCTGAGATTCTTCCACACCATACGTCCCAGGAATACATAAGGACTAATTGATGAAATTCATTTCGACAGTTTGTTTGTAATTTGAGGGCGATCTGCTGGGGAAGGTAATGAGCATTTCCGGCGGGTGCAGTGCATATTTTACAGCAGTGTCCTCAGGCAGACGTGATCACTAACGACTAGTTGCCTGTGCCCGGAGATGTGGTGATGCATTCACCTCGCTGCAGTCATTTAAGTTCTTATCCTCTTTCTTCGTGAAGTTCCTACCTCATACCGGAGGCACTTTAAATGGTAAGCCCACACAAGCAACCTTCAAGTGGCCTATTATATCATCATCATATTTTAGATGGTGCCCAAGACGCCATGCTCTCGAGTGAGATGTTAAACTCTTAATGCCTGGGCACGAGAAGGAAACTTCGGGCCCGAGATTTCCAGCGCACTGACCTACGAATCGGAGACTCTCTGACATCTTCCAGCTCGAACCAAGACGCCCGGGCGGAAATTGAGACGCATACTGTAATGATCCATTGTTATCTACTCTGCTGACGTAGGCATCTTGAAGCACAAGTTACGACCAGGTGATTGGGGACGTTTTGAATTACTTACCGTATGAATTGCGACCAATTGTAGGCGTTTCAGCGAAAGAAAACCGTCAGGTGATTGATGCGTTCTTAGATGGGAATATACGGCAAATATCGTTTAAATATTATCTCGATTACCGATCGATTTTGTGTTCCCGTGAACTGAAGTAATTCAAGTGAGTTTGCGTCTCGTTGATAACTAGACCTTTAAAGACGGTGACACACAGCTTGGTACAATGACAGGATCTGGGAGAGGAGTCGGCCATGGTCTATCTACATGGTAAACCTACAGTGAATTCGGCAAACACTTCCACTGAACTGACATGGTGTGATAAAATTCATAGGATTTAGTAAGAAATATATAGGATTAAAACTTATTATAAACATTACAATTAAACTATATAATAATTGTTGTGCATTGTTTCGCGCATCGACAGAACAAAATAGCACCGTAGATTTTCTAAAGTTGTCATTCGTTAATCTATAACTATTACTACTAACACCTAAGTTACCTGATTGTAGGAAATATATTGGATAAATTTCATTCTTGGGTTACGGGTTAAAAATTATCAAAGGCAGATCAGATGCAACAATTTTATGACGTTCAAAATGTTAACAATTTTTTTTGTTAAATCTCTTGAAACTTCAGTTATGGCATGCAATGTATAACTACATTAGGATGGTGAACGAGTGCACTAAAATACTCTTTTGCAAACTAATATCACATTGATTTACGCTACTAACAACCTGAAACCATATTTTAACGATTTTAGATCGGAAATTTTGAATGTAACTATCGTATATGTGAAGAGTACGTCAAAATACTTTGACCCATAGCATTTAACAAAAGTAGATCCATAGTTCACAAACTCTCAACGCTTAACTGATAAAGCTTTATTAGATTAGAACTCATGTACAGAAATGTTAAAATTACGTATTTATTTAAGTAAAATTCACGTCCTACATAAAATTAACAGCGGTCTAAGAACTTTAGTCAAGTGCACTGTAAAATACATGCCATCGTTCACGTACGCCTACAAAATTTTTCTAAAAATAATCTATTTTTTTAAGGTCAACATGATAAATAGATTAGTTCAAATCCAAATTTTCAATTTTGAAGTTTCTTTGTAAACCATTTCTGTAAAATATTTATGACGTTTTAAGCAAATCACATTTTATTTGGTTACTTGAATACGATGTATGGTAGTTTTAGAATTAATGTAGGCCTATTGTTTCTCGTACGTGATAAACATTAGTCAGACAAACTACGTTCAGATTATCACCCATTGAAAGTAAACGTTTTAACTAGCATTTCATTAAAAATGTTATTGAACAAAGTTGAGACTTCGCTCATTTTTTTTACTTTATATTTTTTGTTTTTTTTTTTTTGTTTTGTTTTTCAAATTAGTACTGTTACAAATTAATTTTTTCTCGTAAAAGGCTTTTGAAGTCAATATACAAAAGTAATTAAGAAAAATATAACTGTCAATAAAAAATCATGTGTCACTCATGTACAACTAAGCTGGATATTGTAGACATACATAAATGCAGAACTGCAGTAGTGTAGCCTATATTCACAATATTTCACATCATAATTTACCTAAATTGCGAGCATTTTTCAAAGGAATTAACACTTATTAATTTTTTTTATCTATTCGTATTTCTGGCAGGTGCTTAGCTGTCTTAATACCTGGATGTTTCTCAATAAGAAAGCAATGAAGGTTGTCAGACTATACAAAATATTTGAGTGGGCAGATGGTACCACGGAAAACTAAACAGTAGTTATTTCTTTATAATCGCATGGTGGAATGTTGAACATGGTTGATGTATGCAAATCAATTGTTTACACGCGAAGCGCCTGCTGTTGCTTCCTCTCTGTCGTGAGTTTAATAACAAGTTTCGGTTTCACACTCCCGGCACACCTTTTTAATGACATTCAAATTTTATTCCGGGCTCGAACTCGCATCTTTTATTAGGCTTCCCTTCCAAGCCATGCAGAGCAAAAAAATAAGGATAAATTTTCAACTCACCTTACAGAAAATTTATTGGAGGTCTTGTATGGCAAGTTACGAGCAAATATAAAGGCAAATCGTATCCATATAGGAAGTCCACTCTATGTTTCACAAAACACTTTCCTAATTTCAGCATGACGCAATGAATAGGGTATTCCAGCTCCCACCAAGGCGACCGGGGTTTGATTCTTAGCTGCTTCGACGCTGATTTTAGCATACGACGATACCGCGATGCTGTTGGTTGACGGATTTCCTCGTGGATCCCATACTGATGATTTTTTTTAAATTACAAGGAATTTCATTGTACCAAACAAACATTTATAAAAGTAGAAATCTCTTCTTTGTAAAATGATTTGTTTGTAAAATTACAAGGATTATACTGTACAAAACCTTAGGAAACATTTGTGTTAATCCAAAACCACGGGTTTGTCTTAAATTGTGTATTTGTATTTAAATCATTTCATCAGGCATTTCTTTTGTTGGAATAAATTGAGTATTTATATTAACTACGTGCCATAAAATTAAGAAAGTTAAGTCATTGAACTATACACAGCATAGCCTACGTAAAATAATAACAGTCGAGTTTTTTTTTAGTTATATGTGAGGTCACCAAAAGTAGGGATACTGGTTCGAATCCTGGGGCGTACACAAATGTAGTTTCTCAAAATAACTACATGTCGAATTATTTTTGCAAAAGTTATTTAATAAGTAGGAACATTTTCATTACCAAAAGGAAACGAATATTTATAATTTAATTTTCCTTATTACAAGTACAAATACAAGGCTATGACTTCTGATTTTACATACATATATTTTGCATTATATTTCCGTTCTTATGAATAACTTTCAACAGACTGCATTTTTTCCTATCTTATCGAAAGGTGAGTTTAGAAATAAATGAAGTAATATTTTTTAATCGTTATTGAATATTTCGGCCTTGTTTATCAGAATTTTAGAAGTAAATTATAGTAATCTAAAAAAATAGTTCTATAGTGTAAAGCAGAATAACTAAACTCAAAAAATTTAAATAATATTATGCGGAAAATATTTAACACATAATTTACCCGAACTATTTTAGTCAGTACTTCACGAAAATCTTCCTAGGGCTGTTAGACCTAATTGTACATGTTATACAACTATCGTTAGAACATTGTTTTAATATATTGAACTGTTGGTATTGATTTATGACTTCGGTTGTTAGGTGATACAGCAGCACATTTCTTCATTTTACTTTTGGGATTTTTATTACATGTAGTACAGATAATAAAATTTTTGCAAGTGAAATTTGAGGAACAATAACTATATTTATCTATAATGTAAAATTTCGTATGTCATAATTCCAAACTTAGACTTAAATTAATGTTAGTCTGAGTAGTTATATATGTACCACAGAAAACTAGCTTGTTAAAACTGGGGCCAGTGCTATAACTTTGGAATTGTAGTAGATTTTTTTTTTTTTCGAAATAAGTATAATTTATACACACTTTCATTAAATCCATGTTTCTTAATCACACTATCCGGTGAATATAGGTTCTCTTAGGCCCACTTCAATAACGTTAACTCAAAGAGGCAAATTGTTTCGACAATAACTCGCATATTAATAAGCGCCATTATTAAAGAGAAATGTTGTAGGGTTTGTGTTTCTACACTTTCGTTTCATGCAAAGTGAAAACATGACTTTAAACATCAGAACACTTTGTGTGACATTTATATAATTTAATAACAGTATTACTGCAAACTAATCCTCATGAATGAATTCGAAAACATTATTGAAATTACGTAGGCAACACTAAAGTATCACTTAGGATTATTTAAAAGTTGTTTCATAAATATGCGCATATTCTCCATTGATACAGAACGCAAGACAATTTTTTTTATCTGCGTTTGTACTAATGACCTAACTGTGATACGGATAAGAAAAATACATGTTAATGAAAATATTTTACTCAATTCCTGGTCGGTTTTAGGCATTAAGTTTATGTAGTTCAATGGTGTGTTATTTTGGATACTGGAAAGTTATGTGTATTACCCGAATAAAATTTTGATGATTTTCAATGCATTTCATATTTACATTATAGACACGAAAAAAACTGCTTATTTTACTTTGGAGAGATAAAATTAGTTTTTGTCGGGCAAATAGTTAAATTGCCTGAAGGGGTAAGATTAATGGTTTAATTGGAAATCATAAATAAGCACTTGGCCTACAAAGCTGTAGAGTAAAGCGTAAACATTTTCCAAGGCGGTGCATGTATTTAATTTTTTAGGATTCTTATAAGCTTACTTCAACATAACTTTTACAATGACTGTACCAAAATGAATATGAATGTTAAAATGATTGAAAATGTTTACAAAAACAGGCCAATGAACAGTAAAAAAAAAAAAATCAGCAAAAATGAAGGAATTATTATCAAGTTTGTCTACATTTCCTTTCGAAAAATTAAAAAAAAATTAAAGTAACGTCGTACCTAGACCCCTATGACTGCTAACATTTGTTGTAATAATTTTGTTTAATAGTTACACGAGTGCAGGGAAGCGTGAGGGAGATAAGGCTGAAAGTTGCTCGTTGACCACTTGCTTCAGCGCCTTTAAGTACAAACTGCACGACAGGCTTTAGTCTTTCCTTCGAAGACTCGATCTAACTGACCATTTATACCACCGAAGACTTTATTTCACTGATCATTATCATAAAGAGCCACGATTTTGTCGCGAGAAGTTTTTTGTACCACTTTGTCGACAATGTCTTACGTGTACATCTCAGCCTGCTCGTGGTTATTGGCAGCGTGTCTGTGTCCAGACACATCGCTCATCCGATTGCACCAATAAAAAAAAAGCAATTGTGACATCATACGTGTGTGATTTGCCAGTAGAATCCCAAGACAAGCGAGAGTTAAAACATCAAATTACTGACTATGAAAAGAGGAGCAGATGTGCACATACAACATTGAAACACACTGGTTGGAAAATCGTGACTATATGAATATAGCAATAAGTGAGTAGAAACTAAAATAACAAAAATAGTTTAATGTAGTAACTGGCTGTGGAACAACGCACTTGACTTTACAACTTGCAAACCTCGTTAAAAACCATCACATGAAATTTAAAAAGAAGTCACTTAAACTGTTTATGAAATAGAGATGTTTGGTTTACAATTTGTACTACACAAAAAAATTCTTATATTTAATTTTCTACTTGCTGGAAAAAATGTATTACTTAAGTCTTAAGTTTCTGAAAAATGAAATGCGCATGTATATGGAAGATTCAGGAACAACCCTGAACGATAAAACGTTCTTCAAGTTGCTTCTTTATAATAAATGCTATTATGGATGACTGTAAGAATACAGGTATCGGAATTTTTGTTTATGATAATGTTAATTTTTGATTTACGTACTTATGTTTCTGCCATGTTTTTTATGAAACAGATATTTACAGAACAAATTATACAATTATTACTGACAAATTCCTAATATGTCCTGTTCTGTAGCAATAAAAAATTTGGCGACGGAAAAGCTTGAAGAAGATTTGTCCGCTCAAAAGTGTTGTTACTACAGCCACAACAAAATATCCTTTTTTATTCGGCCAAAAACAGAGACAAAATGACTTAATTTTTAACACATTAAAAAATATGATTAAAGTCTATTTTGCAATGCAGCAAATTATAAATACCCCTCTTTCATATACAGTTTGAATGGTAACATTTCTTACACCTTTTTATACTTTTATAAGCGTTTATAACATCCTCTGTATATAGTAAAGTCAACAGAGATGCGCCAATTTCGCAGGTTCTTCTAATAATAGCTTAGATTTCTCAGTCCTACACACGCACTGGCCACACCCATTGGCTTATATAACCGTACGAGCGGGTACGCAATATCCCTACGAATTATTTCCTTATTTACTACTGGCAAGCAGTAATCAAACACAAGTCATGACAGCCGTAGGTTAGGTTATTCATTAACGACGTAGTGAACAATGCGTTCTTGGCTATCTGCCTAACTTCTCAAAATATGTCCGCCGTCTGCACCAACGTTTCTGTGACGTCAGCGGTCATAAAATGACAGAGGCGATGAAGATTCCAAGTAAAAATTATATCGGCTTTATTTGAGTCAGAATTTAATTTTGCGCCCAAATGTTGACGAAAACGCTAAGTTGACAATACAGTGCGTTTATTTATTTTAAACAAAGATATTTTTCTTGTTTAACACAAGCAAATCAAAACCTTTTTATACAAACGTATGATTATGCCTTTATTTCCTCATTTCATAATGCCAGTGGGCAACTGGAATATATTACAAATAAACAAAATATATTTAACTCTGTCAACATGTATGGCTGTCGTACTAGAGTTTCGTACGTAGTGACAACGGGCTATTTACATGTAATATGTGTTTAGCATTTGTAGCGCGGTAGACAAACTAGTATTCGCAGTAACGTGAGTTTTCACTGTCGCATCGCACGACGTCTATGTGATTCCGGCATAACAATGACGTGCAGTGGTTTGCCCAGTCACTGTACTTCTATCTTCACTGCTTTAATTGGCTTTGCTGTGTGACGACCAGTTAGTTGTACTTAAAACACTACTTGTTGCCCCTTAGAGTTAACACCCGCAAACACAGATGTCACACTTTAACTGGGTTAATTTACTTCATGAGCCGTCCCCACGCTAACAAGATGATGCGTCCAGAGGGAGAGGAAATTTTTTTCCCCGGATAATAACTAGAGTATTTCGAGTCCTGGAATCTCAGCACAGGGAGGTTAAACCCGCTATCCGTTTAGCTGATTACCATTTCTACGCTTGCATGATACTGTTTTATTACTGAAATATACGGGCCTATATGTGGTTTACACAAAAATAAACATAGTGAACCCAGATACCAGTAATTTTCTTTGTAGAAGTACACGAAATATCTTGTAAATTTGCACGTTGAACAGGGAAATTGTTTAAAATTATACAAACTATTAATGTGACAACGGTTTCAAGTGACAGTTATTTTTAAAACGGAAAACATTTGATGAGCGTAACATGCACATTGTATTTATAAACTACTTAACAATATGTTACTAACAAATTGTAAAACTGTTTTGAATATCATGTAGGCTAAAGTTAATTTTCCTTTGCAAATGTGCTCACTATGCTACGTTACTTATCATTTTTGATACTGTTCAGAGTGTTGTAGCTTGATATGAAGTGATATTTTATGTATGTATGTATATACACACCTACATACATACATATGCACAAAACGAAGAGAAACCGAATGCACTGTCTTCAAAACATTGAAGAAACCATTATGAAACGTATTCTTATTTAAATGTAACTTAAATTAACGTGTAAAAATATGTTCTGAGAACGTAGATTCACTAAAATATTTTCATGTATAAAATTCTGAATACTTTTCTTTCATTCACGCTATCTTAAAACATTAAAGGTATTGCAGAAGCTCAAGATTGTGGTGATCCGACATAACCTTGTCGAGTGACTGAAATAACCTACTAAAACTCCAGTACGCGAGTTTTCTATGTAAAAAAAACGTTTTGTCGGCGGATGGCGGGGGCAGACGCGAGTAAATTAGAATAGCGGGTCGCGAAACGTGTTTTACTTCGCTGACAGCTGGAGGAAGGGCGGAAAAATAAGACGGAGGGCGATTAGCCTGTGAGCCCAGAAGGTGGTGGGGGGTGGTCGAGGAGAGAGGGGGTTGTTTTGTGGCGGAGTCCCCGGGATGACAGCGGTGACTGAATAGAACCAATGAGGCGGCGCGGACGCGGCTACGACCCCGGAGTCCTTAGTAAAAAGGACGGGCAGACAAGAGCTCTCCTGCAGCTGAGACAGGGTGAGTGGTTGTTGGGGTTGTGGAGGGGAAGGGGGGGGGTATCTCGGCGCCAAGGTGTCGTTTCAATGGGATCATCGCTGGCCCGGCCTCACAATGGGTCCGCCAGATGGGTCGACTAGATCTGCGCCTGAAGACCTGGGTCTCTGCTTCGCCCGCCGGTGCCTTCTTCGGCCACAGAAGTGCCGTGCCGACGATTAACACGGACCTCCCCCCACCCCACCCACCTCTAGCCGACAAACACGCATCTCCTCGGAAATACACGCCTCGGAACACGAGACCGTTTCGTCGACTCCAGATAAATGTGCGCCCCTCCAGACAAGCGCGTTTCTCGACCTGGGGGAAGGCGCCCTTGTAACTTGCCGAGCTGTCAGCGTCGCAGTTCTTCACGCCGCGGCACCTTGTGTCTCTTCCCCGAGACAAGGATGCGAACATTTCTACACCCGATCCTCGATCAAGTCAGCACTTCTCTCCTTTCAGTTCATTTACAGTTTCCTGCCATTTCAATTTAAACAAACCGCCATAAGTAGGGCCTTGATTTTGTTACGAAAATATTTTTGCATCACAATGTTTCAATGTCTTACGTGCACATCGACAGCTCTGATTAACAGCTATCGGCAGCGTGTCTTTGTTCAGACATGTCACTCATTTGACTGCACCAATAAGAATAAGGCAACTTTGACATCATACGTCTGTGATTTGCCAGTAGAACCTCAAGACAAGAGGGAGTTAAAACATCCAATCACTGACCATGAAGCAGAGGTGCAGGTGTGCACATAAAACACTGGGCAAATTGTTCAAAAATCTTTTCGCCATAAAATTGTGGCTCTAACTTTAAGGAACAATCAAAACAGTATGGTATGGATTGTACCGTACACGAACGTTAGCGTCCGACGTCATAATAAATACTACTTTTAATAATTATTAGCGATCCGAAAAATTCGCGTTTTCATTTATGTACAGGCTAGAATTCAAATATCTTTAAGCGCTTGGTATAAAGCCATTGGTCCTCGTCTTAGTTGACACCTACTGGAGAGCGTTGAGCTAATAATAAATAATCGACTAAATGCAGTCCCAATAATGTGGTATGACTGTGTCAGAGAGCAGCCAATGAACAGGTGATGTCATCTGAGTACACAGATATTCTTGGAGGCTAGCCTACATGTTAGTGAAACCGCGAATTTTCCAAGTCTCTAGTCATTATTCTAGACGAGACGGTTGTTAAAAATATGCTCACTTTATCGCTGACAACCTATAACGAGTCAGTGCTACATATATCGTGTGTACCACTAACCGGCAATTATTTTCTCGAAATCTTCAGTGGTTGTGAAAATAAATGCCTGCACACTATTTTTTTGTAAATCTACGAAGATTGCTCGCGTAAAATATACTTCTTTTTACTCGAAAAACCATTGTACATTACAAGGGAATTGCCATATATCAACCAATGTATACATTTTAAAGACATAGATAAATTTTGGTTCGGTTACGTCATTTTACACTTATATTTGCACTTTTTGGTTAGGTAGGTAAGGTTAGGTAACCTAACTTAATGAAAAATAAAAAACTTATGGGAAAATATCTAAGCTAAATTAATGTATTTCTAACATAACCGAACCTAATGAATTATGGAAAATTTACAAATTAGTAAACTACAATTTTCTTCACGTACGGCTGGCCTACTTCTAACGTCTGTAAAAACATTTTTTTCATTAATAAACTATCTACATAAAACATTTTACTGTGCGTGTGGCATAACCTCATTTATTACTTTAAAGGGCGTTCCGTATCGCAAATTTAAAAATATTATTAATCGTTAGAGATGATGGTATATCGCGAAAATGTTTTGTGCCAAGATAGCCTTGAAAACACTGACACAACGTAGCTGTCTGCAGACATCAAATATTACAATAGCGGGATTCTTATTGGCTCAGTCAAATAGGCCAACAGCTCCACGTACAAGCTAAAGCCAGTAATCTTCTGGTAAGCTGGACGTGTATTGAAATCCATCAAACAGTCAACTTTTCCCGCGATAAACCATCATCTCTATTAATCGTAGATCACAAAATTTTTTTTTTATATTACGGTCAAATTGCAAAAGGAATGCTGCTACAGAATAATGTGGAAAAAACACGTAATTAGCAGTATTTGTATTAACAATGCACTCCGTGTAAGCAGCAGAGTGAGAAGTCAAAATAGAATTTTATTGCACGGAATAACTACCATAAAAAAATTAAAAAGTAAATATTTTTAACGTAATTATGAAATATATGTGCACAGGTACCGTTTATGAGTGAAATGTAAATACATATCGTACCGGGGTACTAGCGTGAACTATGCATACACACGCTGCAGCGTTTGCCACCTTAGAATTTTATAGCAAGTTCTTTACATTAGTTTCGATAACCACGTTAAACTTTAAAGATTAAAATTCACGTGATAAATGCTCCCGAAATAAATGAAGACTTCCATTTGTCCTTGTTTCCCTAACATATTAGTTTTACTGTAGCACGTTAAAATAACAAATATGAGCAAAAACGAGGTATAGATAGTATCATTTACAAAAAAAATTTACGAGTCTGCAAACATATGGTTTTCGGAAGTCAGTCAAACAAAACGCTATGTTAATTAGTTATATCTAGCTTGTAAATACTTTGCCAAGGCGCGTTATATGTGTACACATATATCCTATATTTTAACGCCAAGTTGCTGTGGATTCTGACATTTAAATGGAAGACTATGGCATATGCTGCTTCGGAACACATTTAAAATTTGTATCAAAATTCTTTGGTTTTAAATGGCATTTGGTTAAATGATTAACAAAAACATTCGTGCGTGTTTTTAAAATGTCGCAAAGAGCTCATAATTATGTTACCGTTGGCTACATGGTGAGTAAACAAATGTTTAACTACTAAAAATCCGGCTCTGTATTTTATACGTAGAAGCAATTGAGCGTTTTTGTGAAAATTATTTATGTGACTTACGCCATTCTAAGCCCCTAATTTTGGCAGTGCTTGTGTCGACTTTGCCGAAATTCTTTTGCCACGGTTGTACCAACGATCCTGTAGTTGTGTCAACTGTGGCAAGAATCTCTCTTCATGACTGTCGCGAAGGACTTATGATGTGATCATGGCTGTGCGTAAACTTCAGCACGAATCTTGTATGCCGACTATGCCCACGACTGCTTTTACGATGTCATATCTGTATCAACTTCAGCAAGAATCGTTTACGGTGTCTGTGCAAACGGCCACGTATACTTTATGACGTAGTCGTTAGTATGTGAACTATATAAAGTACCAACAACTATGTGAAATATAGCCACGTCCGAAACGACTGTTTATGATACTAAATAAACCACGTGACCATGTTAGTGCAGGAAATATTTGGGAATTTAGGGTGTAAAATTTACTGAGATGAAGTAGTACGCTAAATTCCCAAATAGTTCCGTAAATTTGTCAGCTGCTACTTACTTACGTTTTATACTCCGCGTTTCGGCTGAAAAACATGTAGGCCTACCTATTCATCAAAAACTGCACTAATGTAAATTAAAAGCCCATAGTATTACTTTGAACGTAGCAAAAATTTCTTTTATTTTAAAATAAAATTCGTAGTTTGTAAATAAATAACCTTAAATCCGAATAACATATAGGTCTATTGTCATAGAATTCGTATTGCAGGATGTGAAAAAACAGCTAAATAATTTATGGTATTCAACACAAAAAATTTAAAATAATATAATAAACAAAACATCTAAATACCAATAAGTATGTAGTTTCCAACTTTGCCGCACGTAGCGCTGCTATATGAAGTTCTAATATATTAATCCTAAATTCCCAAACAAAAAAAAATAGTAAGTTTGTTTCGTACACGGCAGATATTTGCTCGTGTAGTGTAAGCTGTAGCAAGAATTCTTCATGACAACTGTGCCAAGGACTTCGTTAACTCCGTGGTTGCGTTGGTTCAATTATAGCACGAATTTTTCGTCATGTCTGAGACAAAGACTATGAGTACTGTGTTAATGTGGTTGTATAAACCGTAGCACAATTGTTCATGAAGCCTGCGGCATAGATTACGCGAACTGCGTGGTGGCTGTGTTAAATGTAGCAAGAATCTTTCATCATGACTGTGCCACAGGGACGGATCGACGGTTTTCTTCGCCCGGTACATAAATTGTGATTTATTCACCCCCCCCCCTCCCTCACCTTCGCCACCGTTACCACCATTTTTCCATCAGTCCAACCAACCCAACAATCGTATTTATTAGTCGCTACTTCGCACGAATATGTAAAGTGGTCTGTTGAGTTATTGTCATGTTAGTCATCATTAGTTTTATATATTTTTTCTTAGCTTTTGTCAGTTCTATGTATATGTAATTTAACTTTGTGCATCTGTAAGAAAAGTGGTTAAGTGTATAGCTACATGCCTTAACTTCACAATTTGAAAAATAAGCCAAAAAAATTAACGTATCTTGCATACGTTGTTTTACACTAGCTTAAATAGCAGAATAAAATTTCAGTAGAAATAAATAAAACATGTACTTACTAGGCACCATTAGCAGTGTTTTAAGTGAGCGTTCTAATTATAAATACTGTATTTATAAAATTATTTG
>PNEQ01112807.1:67968-134459 GCA_003012365.1 Medauroidea extradentata
CCCCCCCCCCCCCCGCCCCCTACCCTCCATAGAACCGACCCTGCTGTGCCAAGAACTACGTTTTACTCTGTGGTCGTGTCAGCTGTAGCAGGAATGTTTCATCATGTCTGCTGCAAGCACTCAAGCACTAGGTGTACTCTGCGGTCGTGGTTGTGCCAACTGTAGCAGGAATCATTGATCACGACTGTGCCAAAGGTTAGGTGTGTGCGGTGTGTTAGCGCGTTGTGTAAACGCAGCTAGGACAGCAAGAAGCCAGGCAGAAGACACGGTTAAGTGTGTGGTTGTGGTCAGAGCGGTGCGAAGTCGAGAACTGCTCTAACGAGGCAAGCAAGTAGCTAGTGTGTGTATGTGTGTTTAGGGGCAGGGCCTGGGGGATTCAGAGAAGCAATTTGATGGGCGTGTTGCGGGGGTGTGTGGGGGTATAAATTGTTCTGGCGTCTCGCTGCTAGGATTCCTGCGTGATGAGCAGGTGTTCGCCTCATCCGCCCGGAAACCGCGGGCCGGATGTCCACAAACAATGCACCTATACCTGGCCCTTCCCCTTCACCGCAAAATACTTATAAATGATCGAACAACCTTCACTTCCGGACCAATACACCCACATCTTGAGTTCGCCGTTTCCAGCAATACGTTTTAAGAGCTATCTGACCTTAGGGTTTCTTATTTTGTTACGTTTGAGGCATGAAATTTTGTAAGGCGATGAGTCGAATATAACTCGTCCGTCAAACACCTCATCACCTCTAGGCGTGGAGTACTAAACAAGCGTGCAGTGTTTTCGTAGAAAGAGTTCTTCAACAAGACTAAGCAATTACCCGCTTAATTTATTTGTGAAAAGTTTGTGGTAAATAGCTACACCAACGTGAAAAAGTCATTTTTAGCAATTTTGTGGAGCTTGGTAATCATGTTTTTAATTAGCGGACGACATTTTTAAAATTACAAGGCCACAGTGAAATGTGTCTTCTTTTCGTAGATAAACGCATTAGAAAAATTGTTACTAGTTGTACATGAAAAAATACTTTCCGTACAACGCCGCAGCATGTTACAAACTAAAGAAATATTTCGGACATATGCCATCGCAGCAAATGGTGTGTTACAGAAAACCAGAGAATACACACAAACAAACTGACAAGTATACAAACTAAAGGACTTTATTTGCAACTGTAATATAAAGGTAAACATATACAACTCCACAAGGAATTCAGTCAGTGATTTACAAAAAAAAAAAAAAACAATGACACAAACGTGCACCCAAGCACCAAAAAAAAAACGAACCGAAGATAAAATAGATAACTCATATTATTCCACAAAAGGAATTCCGTCAGTAAGTACGAAGCAACAGACGAAAAATAATTACAACAACAAACAGACAAAACAAAACGAACGACAAAAAACTGGATATAGACGACACAGCAGAAACACAGAAACCTTGCTACAATGGCGTATGTCCAAAGTACGTCTTTAGTTTGTAACTTTGCCACCGTTGCAAGAAACGTTAAAAAATTAACAGCTATTACGTCTCACGCGTCAGGTCAACTAACTCTTAACTCGGAAAGGATATACGGATTTACCACTAGGCCCAGGGTCCAACTTTCATGCGGGGACACTTAGCGAGGAGGAGATGTGAAGAATTTTACATCGATATTATTAAAAGTGTCAATTCGGCGATCAGTAAATAATTATATTTGCTTCAGTGTTCACTTCGTTGACTACACAACGTTCACACACTCCACTAGTATATTGTGATGTATGGTTATCAGTCATTTACAAATAAATTCATTACTGTTAAGTTCTTATTTATGGAATTGCCATTATTATATTATAGCTTAAGTTAGAGTAGTGGAATTTCACATAATATTGTGTTGAAAATGAGAAAATGACTCGACCTGGTAAGGAAAGACTGAAAATGTAGGCCGCGGTTGGAAGCCTTCCACCAAAACGGTCCGGGTTCGATTCTCGGTGGGGTCGGGTCCACTATTTTCGCATGTGGAAATCGTGCCGGACGATGCCGCTTGTCGCCGGGATTCCTCGGGATCTCCTATTTTTTCCGCCTCTTCTTTCCGGCGCTGCTCCATACTCACATCATGTCACCCCTCAGCGTTAAGAATAGGTTTTAAAGGCTGACCAAAATGTCTTCACTCCTACGCATTCAACAATTTCCGAATAAAATGTCATCTCCGTTTGTCTCTCTCTCTCTCTCTTTAAAATAAAATACCATTACTACAAAAATTATGTTCAGCTTATTACTTAGACGTTCCTTGATTTACTTTTTTCAACCCCGCAGAAAATTTACAAAAAGCATAATATGCTCACATCAATAGTTTTCCACTTTGCTTAGTCATCAGCTTCAAAAAATTTGCATTCGAGAAAGGAATTTGATTGCAAAAGTTTCGCTTGTTACTACTGGCCAAATAGCGATTTTACATATACCCATCTAAACTTATTAAGATAATCAATTTCTAAAGACTAAAGAAGTATCTAGACTGGTTTAGATTGTCGAAAAATATACTTCTAAGGACAAAACAATTGCAGACTGATGTACGTGTACTAACCCAAGCGAAACATTTGGAAAGCTGTAGTTTTTTTTTTTACTAAATGATGAGACTGTATTTCTTTAGTGGACTGATTGTGTATTCGGTTACGAAAAAAATCAGTGAAACGCCGAAGGTTAAATTACGCAATACTATTTTTTTACAATGTCCTCTTTACACAATGACGTAATTTTAAAAATTTAACACTTCCCTCTACTTGTATATTATACTTAATTCCAAATCTTTAATAACGAACTATACAAATTATCTGTTTAGTAACATAATTTACTACATCATCAAACTTAAAATATTTTGGAAGCTGCGCGAAGTAAATACAAATAAGCAGTTTATGTAAGACTTGAAATCAAATTCTAAGTACAGTTTTGTGTACAAGTTCATTCCACAACAAATTCCTTCCCTTCCGTTCGTGAAATGAAAGTAAATATTAAATTATTTTTTTGTTTAATTTTGCGAAAAGATAATAAAGGCATTGCGTTAACGCTCGAGTAGTGTGATTTTTAATTTCACAACGGTTATGATTAAATATTCCTAGTTTGTCTCAGTTAACTCAGAGGATGCACGCCCAGATTCCCTGGATGTCGTATAATCGTCAGCCGCCCCGAAGGTATTGGTTTAACAGCAAATTCTTCCTCTTATCTTTTTTCCCCCAAGTCGTCCGTTGTGTTGGAACCTTTTCCTTTACCTTTTGTAAAATGACGCGTGAGCAGGGGCTGTACCCCTCGAGGAGACCTGACGAGTTTCAGACATGTCAAATTATTTATTTGTTTTTGTTGCGTCGGCAGCCGCTGCCCTGGCGCCAGTTTGATGGTTTCTGTAGGGCTGGCGAGGCCGTGGGGGGTATTCTGCCCCCCTCCCTATCTCCTCCTCCTGACAGCCCCCCCAACCCCGCCCCCTTCTTCAGGAAGGTTGATGGGAACGGGCCCGACTAGGTAATAAGCTAGGCATCCTACAACTGGCCCGAGGTAGAAACTATCTGCCCGTGGTATCTGCCCCTCCGGCCCATTAAGAATGTCGCACTACTTGCCTTTATGTGCCTACTACCTCGTAGAATGCTTGGAGACTGCCATAAACCATCTTCTTAACATCGCGAAACACGTCACTTCTGCGCACATTATCTCCCGAAAGTACAACCCTGAAAACTCGTCCGCGTTATGTGCAAATGCCCAAGAAAAATTAACCAGACTGGTTTTAAAACACTGGCTTCGAAAGAACGCAGGTTCGGTTCCCAGTCAGTTCCGGCTTTACTAATTCTTCAGGTTTCCAGTGGTTTCATTCGAAATCACTACAGGTGGACGCAGGCATGGTTTCCTAATAACTTAGAGTTTAGGTGTCGTGGGAACTTGGCGTATGGACGGTACTGTGGCTTGTCACGCAAATAATTTTTACACGAAACCGCATAAATTACTCCTACTGCGGTTATCTACGAAACGAAAACACACTTCTCAAAATTTAAGAATTTTTGTCAAGTATAAGCAAACGTTTCAGTACGATTTCTGGGTAATTTTGTTGAATGAATAATTGGAAATTCCGTGAAAATAATTACATCAAACGTCAGCAAATATTTGTATTCGTTATTAGAAGTTATTTTTGGACCAACGTCCACTTATGGTGTACGAGCACACATGTTTTGCATGGCGTGCATAAACATGCATGTTCGAGGAATAAATGACCGCATATGTTCCAAAATCAGAGAGATTTTTTTATTTCAGACCAAGCAAGAACGTCTTTGTTTACATCACTGTATAAATATTATTTAAATATCCGATGAAAATAAAAACAAAGAAGTAATTTCGAAATTTTTTCTACCATTTAGAGTTTATAAACACACCCATATATATATATATATATATATATATATATATATATATATATATGGGTACTATTTATATTATCTGGACGTCAAAAAAGTGTGAACTTCCTTCTAACTTATGTGCTTCAATTAACTGTATATCATCGCAACGTGTAAAATTTGCATGCTTCCCAGTTGTCTATAGAAAAGTAATATTGCGTTTTTCCTGTGCCAGGGTCGAATTACTTCAATATCAATATAAGATCAGTACGTGGATTCTTAATGTAACCTATTTAAATTATGTGCGCTTATAGTTTTACTAAAAAAAAAAGTGTTGAGACTGCGCATTCATAGTAAACGCGAAATTTATCGTATGTGACAGTATTTAAATTGGTTACAACAGGTCGGAATGAGTTAACCAAAACTATAAGCTGTAACAATATTTCTATACAATTCCTAAACAAATTCAGTGCAGTAATGGCAGCCAGATTGGTTACCGGAAAGCTGCATATTACTGTTTAGTTTTCAGGAGATTTGAGCTAATTGAGATTATGCCAGACAGATGTAACAGTTGGTTAGTGAATAGTGTGTGGAGGATCAAGGATACTCTGAAAGTACGTGTAAAATGTTATGCAGGAATTTTGTGATTCCCAAACACGCCAATGTAGAGTTAAATACAATGGAAATTTTGTGGCGATGAAAAATAATGTTAGCTACTTCGCAGGAGCTCTGGACTACCGCTTGCTTCCTCCCATTCCCCGTCTGATTAGTGATTGAAGGCATTATGTAGAAGATGTTGAAGAACCGATTTAATAAGGGTGTTTTACTCGATGGAAGGTGTGTGGTTTGGGTCTCTGTAATCAAAATTTTTTAATACAAAAGGAATGGGCTTAAATTAAACGCATATTAAGTTTAAACTTGTTTACAGTGGAGTATACTTTGACAGCAATTTGCTTCCTTTCTCCATCCCGTTCATATTGGGAACAGTAGCGAACACCATGATTTAGAGATTATATCGCATCGCGCATTCCTTCACAAAGCTACTGAGCGTACATTCCCTCTTTGGTAGGAAGATTGTCCTAGGTTAGGGTGTCGGTTCGTGGTAAAAAAATTGTATCTTTTGACGCGGTTGGTCAATTACGAGTCAAGGTAACGCTCCAGCATTTTATTACATTTTAGCGCGATTACCTCACGTGCGTGCAGTAACTGTTTAGTGTAATTATTGTCAATTGTCCGCGGCAATTACAAACCGCTAAGGCATAAAAAATTCATTAAGAGTTCGCGATCAGTTTCTCTTAACAAATATCAGATACTACACATTAAATCCAGGTTATTTTTCAGTGAGAAAATATTAAGGGGTCTTGATCTCTGCCAGCTTAGATACATGGCTTTTATCGTAAACCAAGGAATAGACAGACGGTTTTACGATATGTTCCTGTTGTGAATTCTATATTTGTTAGCTTGGAATATAACCATTCGTTTTTGGGAGGGGTTTCCCGTTACATAGTAATAAATATATCGAGGATGCGCAAACTAAATAGAATTTGTAAAGAATTTATTAATGCATTATCGTATCAGAAATTATAATATATCCACCGAAACAGACGTTGTCCTGAGGAAACTAATAATTCCAAGCCTGTAGTGATAAAAAAATATTACCGATAAAATACTGATACTTATTACACACGTTAGGATGCGATAACTGCAATAAAATGAAGATCTATGCTTCAGTATGTATATTGTGATAACTTTCTGAGCATTTGATATTAGATTTTACGGTACGAGGTTCGATTCCCAGGTCCGGCTGGGTGTGAATTTGGGTCCGTTTAGATTGGTCACTAACATTTCTCTCATTACACTAAGTCTCTGAAACGACTCGAGTCAAATGAATTTTCTGGTCACTTAAATAAAGAAGGTGAGGGGATAGGCGATGTTTTGCGCATTGGTGACGATAAGTCTTCCAATAGTGCGTGGATCGTTTCCCCGCAGATCTTAATATTATTCATAGAAATATGTGTGATATGTACTACACCAGTACAAAACAATTGTTCAACATCATCAAAATTTTCTTCCCTTTGTTGATACGGAAATTTTCTGGTATTTTCCCTGATAACTTTCCACCTTTGTTTGGAAACGTTTATCTTCGTAACTAGTGTAAATTTACTGCACTAATTTAATGACATTAGGCTAATTTTTCCATGTACGTTCTGACAAACAGGGTATTTTACTTTCTTATATACTTATGCCCAGTAATATAAACTCGATTGTAGTTTATTTACTTTTTATAACTGTTTAATATGTACGATAATCTCATACACTTTTAAGATTTTATTCATTTTTTGTTTTCTTTTCCCCATTTGAAATTCATTCGTGTGTTTTATTTCATTGAAGGCTTAAATTCGTTTCACGGCTACACTATTTTTTAAAATAGAAACGTGTGCTTCACCGGTGTAAAATTCATTCAATCTTTCAATGTTCTTCATTTATCTGCCCTCTTCCCCTTTTTCACTGGCACATTTGTACACAAACTCACTTTAGTCAAATAACTTGTAAATAAAAAGATAATCAGTCTGAAATTTATCTTTAGCATCAAACCACGTCAGCAAAAACCTATAAGTTGGAGTTATTTGCATGAACCAGTTCTGCAAATGTGTCATGGTTCGCAATAGGCCGAGAACGTTATTATTCTTCACAAACCAACTATAAAATAGCGAGAAGCTGAAGGAAAAAAAACCAATACACGAAAACGCCTCGTAAAGTTTCAGTAATTAGTTTTCTTTCGTGCTGTACCATTTAAAATGCAAATGCCGAGGCATAAAAGGTGAGATGTTTTTATTTTTGTTGTTTTATGACACCCTTGCCACTAGAAATTCAAATCGTTTATCCTTTTAGAATCTCTTTCTGCAATCCCCTCAGTCTTGTATACTGATTTTGTATTGATATCTGGTATAATTTAAATAATGTTATGTGGCATAGGATCCCATCCCTTGTCTGTTCCTGTCATGTTCCAGCAATAAAACAGTAACATTTAATAATCACACTTATTACACATCTCCGTAACTGAAAATAAATCAAATTAATTCAGTAATATAATTTTTTAACAATAATGTAATTTATTTCTTGTATTTGTGGTTAGATACTTGTTGGCACAAATTTCTGAAAGAGAAAAAATGTAGTAAAACTTAAGCTAACAGTTTGCTTTTCGAATTATTTAAATTAAATTTTATGAAATAAAGTGCTTGTGTAATACTTATATATATTATATATAATCACTATGCTGTTTACTAAGGCTTTCTTTAATTTATCCGCGACTACTGTTAGGTTTACAACAAAAATTAACTTGAATAAACAAGGATTTTTATAATTTATCTGAGCTTAAGCTAAATACAGAGAACTTTACAAAAGGTATAAAATTTACTCACATTTACTTTCGCTTTTAAAAAAGCACAAATTTATTCAACTTGAGACGATTTGCAAATCTACAAACAAACACTAGAGCAAAAATGTTATGGTTTATCTCGTGTAAGTTTTCTAATTTGTTTTAATAGTTGTTAGCCTATGGTTTTTTTTTTTGCGAGGGATAGATTCATATTCTCAAAATTCAATGCATAAGAATGAAAATTACTTGCGACATATTGTTAAGGTGGTCACTGTTGCTGTATCGACAACTTTAAACAAATGTAGGTTTTGTTACAGTTCAAAAATTGTTTAGCACGAGGTGTCACAGCAATGCAGGGTGTTTTGGCTACTTTGTTATAATTACCTTTACAACGATTAAAAAATATGCCTACAAGTTTAATTTGTAAATTGTAATTTTGCTGCGTGTAATACGAATAATAGTCACATAAAGTATAATTTTGTGTCTTGTCCATTCCCAATACATAATCGATAAGCTATATTTACTGAATTTAAATATAATTTCAATTGTTTTTTATTCGAAAGTACGTCAGCTGTGTATAGATAGACTCGCTAGCGACACTACGTTATTTATTCAGAATCCTGACCAATTGCTGTTCTTGCATTGACTGGTATTCAAAAAAGACCTATAAACGTTGACCTACTAAATCAAATCACTAGGTGGGTTTACAACTCGAATAAAAAAATTCATAGCATGTAATTCCAAGCATTGTAACATGAATACTTGAATCGAAACTTATGAAAGTTACTATTACGTTAATCCGGTCACAGAAAATGCTCAAACAAGAGAGTACATTGTATGGTTAAAATAATCCTAACAGCAACAAGACCATAAATCGTAGTAGATATTTGGTCCTTTTCGTTAGATTTTGATAGCTTACGAGGGCGTAGTACATAATTCAACACTAAAAACATTAACCTATAACTGTAGGTTTCTTGAAGCCAATTTGCGAAAATCAAACAATAGCAAACCTAGACAATAGTATTAGCCAACGTTTCAAACAAAATTGCTTCCAGTGTTACGAACTTCTGAGGCACAATCTCTGACGCCGGAACCTCGTGCATTTAACTGCGGCGCAAAAGATCACGCGTAACGAATAAGTAATTCTGGATAAATATTTATTCATAAAGTTGGCAAATACCATTATCTAGGATTGTCATTGAGTATTTTACCCATTTCGGCTTCGAAAAAAACGTAAAAATAAATTGATGTTTTCGGCGTTTATTTATCGATCGGGCACTCTTAATCGCACGATTTACAGCAAATTTTTATCACCGTGTTTTATTTTTTTATTTGTACCGAATATTATTTTCTTATTTAAGAGACAAAATGTTACTTAATGTTGCTGTAATATTTTTTATGTCTCGCATAGTTTTTGCGTAATGTTTTTTCGTGAAAAGAATTTTGTCCCAGTTTGTTTCAGTGCCTTACGTGCACATCTGCAATTCTGCTTCATGGTTATTGGCAGCATGTCAATGTGAAGAGCCGTATCTCATTTGACTGAGCCAATTACAAAAACATTCCTGCAACACCACACGTCTGTGATTTGCAGGTAGAATCTCGAGGCTCGTCACAGTTAAAATATCCAATCGCTGACCACGAAGCAGAACTGCAGCTGTGAACGTTAGGCACGGAAACAAAGCTAGGCAAAATTCTTTTCGCGAAAATCAAGGGTCCCTAGTAATGACTCGTTAAAGTCAAAATATGAATGTTACCATTTTAAGGACGAAACAAAAACCAACTGACATGACATACTGAAAAAAAAATCACAGCGAATAACGATGTTGTAGACTACAAGTTCGCTTATTGAACCACAAAATTAAATATTTTTGTACTTCAAAAACCTGAATGAATTTTTAAAATTATTAGTTAAAATTTCTGCATATTTATGTAAACAACAACAAAAAAAATATGCTTTGTTTTTATGTACGAGAAATTGTTGCCTGCGACACCTTTATCACTGTGAAGTTTGCCAGTTTTGTATGTTAGTTGGTTTTAGTCTCGTCCTTAAAAGAGCAACATGTAAATTTTCAATTTAACGAGCCATATGTAAAAACTATGAAAGGTAAAAAAAATTCGTAAGAGCAAAATTTAGCCACATATTGAGTCTAAAATAAGGAAAAAATCTGGTATAATAAAACACGGTGATGAAAATTGCTCTAGACCTGGCCCTTAAAGGCCTACCACGCGCTTCAAATGTGCTGCAATGTGCGAGGAAATACTTTTTATTTAGAAACTATTCCACATACACCCGTTGTGACAATACACTCCAGACTAGTATGGAATATAATTTTTAGGAAAACACTCTGCTTAATAAAACCACAATTTCGAAGCCTTCCGACATAACTAAAAACTGCTTCCTCATTGCTAGACTTAAAAATGTACCAACTGGACGTAAATGAAACTTAGACAGAAACGTGCACTTAACTTTTCTACAGACTTTCCACCAACACAATTATATTATCACTTCTTAAAGTGCCAAAGTAACAATTGATTAGCAGGAATCTTGCATGCAAGTTCAGCGCCTGACTCGCTGTGAAGATGCGGCATTTGATTCGCACTTCAAGGTCGTCCTTATAGCTATTTATTCTCTTTTATTAATTGCATATTGTATAAGCTGCACATAACCCAAAGTGCAGGTCTCAGGTCTAACAGGCATAGGCTATATGTAGGATCTGGAGAATTTCGCGAATTCAGTGACCTGTAGGCTAGAATCCAATATACTATACATACTCAAGACCCGACTATTTGTCAACTACCTGCTATTCAGTGGAATAGCAAACAATGAACGAAGACGGGCCTTGAGTATGCATAGTACAATGGATTCTAGCCTACAGGTAATTGAATTCGCGAAATTTTCCAGTCCCTAGCTATACGTTGACGTATTATAGGCCCAATACTATTTCAACGACACCAGCAGCAAAATAAAATGTTGTGTTTAATATTTCAATACCAGTTTTTAGAATATCCCGATGACATATAACTACACCTCAGATGTTTAAAGGTTGAAAGTAATTAAATTGCGTGTCATGTTTATCCTTTGCGCAGCTATACCTGTAGCATGCAGTAATAGTAAAGTTCAATAACACCTGTATAACATACAATGAATCATTTTTAGTACCAAGTGGCAAAAAAATCAATACTTTACCTATATTAAGCGAAATTGAAAATTAAATTTGTACCACTGTCTCGCTCATTATTCGTCAAAGAGCAGCAAAAAAATAATACTGGCCAGGGCATAGCTTCCCGACACACAAACTAGCCTAACTTTATGGTTATAATTGATTTTTTATATCAATCTTTACAATTGATGCCATGGTCGAAAATAAATTATTTGCCCACTTTCAGTGCCAGATGGTGAAACTAGTCAACCAAGAAACCTTGGGAACTTCTTTAGATTAACATGTTTTCGTAATATGAAAATAAATAAAGGAGAATATCGCACAAAGTAGGTAAGGATAAGTACGCACGTTTAATAACACCAACGATAATTACCAGACAACAATGATAACGTTAAGCTGTAATAGGACTGAAATGCGCAACACACCAAATTTCAACTGATAGAGCAATGCATTCAGTTACTAATGATCACAATTCAATTTCTTTGAAGAATTAGTATTTTTATTTAAAAACGTTAAACTGCCACAGTAATATTACCAACGTCCCTATACTTCGAAAACAACAATCGCGTATTATCTGTACATACTTCCCGGTGTACGAATAACCCTACAGATTGTTTTGTTTCCTGTTTGCAATAATGTCAGTGACTTCACAAGGGTGTAAAAACACTCATAATTTTATCAGTAAAATCTTGTGAAATATAGTGTCAAAACATTTATAAGCTGTCACATTTTACAAAATATTTCGTACTTATACAAGAGTATTCTTGGAAACGGGTCGTAAAAAAAACGCTTTTGTCACTGCAAACAATGTTGTAAATATATAAAAATTTTTATACGTATGCAAGAATGATTGCAGTTATAGAGACACATTTGTATATTTCCAAGTACTTCCTGTAAAGTCTACTATATTTTTGTAAACTAACAAAGAAAAGGTAATGTTGAAGAAATTTTGGTCACCGGTTAACGTATGAGTCTTTAGCGCTTGTAAGGAAGGGTTAACATGATGAGGCGAGAGCTCTATCCACTGCCTAACCCCCCCCCCCCCAATAAAAAAAATATTTTGGGAGTTAGTTTCCAAAGAATTTTTTGTAGAAGTACAGTTTTTTTACTTCGTATGTCTTAGAATGGCGGCGGCGAAGCAAGCAAGGGCGAAAGCTAGAGGCACCTTGCCGTCGAATCTCGTTTTTTCTCGCACCTGACCCCCCTCTCCCCGCACACACAAATGCACCGACGAACGTCGTCAGGAGTATCGACAACCTTCCCCTACGAGAGAGCAAGGGAAGTGTGATGTGCCCCAATTGAAAGTTCAGAAGCGCACCAGGGGTGTGTGCAAGGGAAGGCAAGATCCCGCGAGAGCTATGCCTGACGTTGCCCCTTCCCCCCTCTTCTTCCTCTTACCCTAACATCCACACTATATTCTCCCCTCCTTGGGCGCACACGCACGCTCGGGCGCACGAAACACGCACTTACCAACCCCCACCCTCCCTTTTTTTTTGCTAGAGCGTCACGGCTCCCCCGACGCGAAAGACGCACCCCCCCCCCCCCCAACCCGTGAAGGCAGGCCGGCACCCGAATTTTAAAAAAATAAAACATTTCTCTCGCGACAGGGCTGGACAGAATTTTTGAAGACTTCTTACTCTAGTGCCGCTAGGTCTATGCTCTCCTCCTACTACTGTTTTCGTGAGAATTATTATTTAAGCTTAGACGAGAGGACTGTTTGGCAAATAAAGGCCACGCGCGGATTGTTTACTGATATTTTGAAAAAATTATGTAAGAAAATTTTTTTATCGAAGAATCTCTACATTGTTTTTTTACAAATATATAATTATTTGCACCTAATTTGTTTCGTGACTAGTTTGCACTGAACTGAACACATTTGAAATAAATCTCCGAAGGGAAAAGATTTGACATCACTGCGTATAGGCCAACATTAAAATGGTTGCACTTCTCCTTACATTACCAAATGTAGTTGCACACATTTTCTGATTTAAATACTTCAATAGTGAATATCTAACAAGTGAATTCGATTTTTTTTTTTTTGCATTCTATGTATAGGAACTTTTTATAACAAATAGTTAGAGTCTTTGGTTTTTGGTGAACAGAATTTTGCATACCTTACATGCATACCTGTAGTTCTGATTCATGGTCAGTCAACAACATAAGAATAAACGAAATAATTTGATTTCAGGAGAAAATAATTAATAACATTTACTTTATTGTTAGTTTGTTTCCGCTAATCAACAATTGGTTTATTCAAATAAAACTTTATCTCAGTATGATGAAAAATATTATCAGTACGCTGATTTATATAATATGATACGTCGTCACTTGCTGAATGTTACGATATTTATATAAAAAGTGGTATTATGTGTAGCATTAATACGTCTTATTAATATGCATGAGGAGAAAAGTTGGTAGTAATTAAGCTAGAAATAGCTTAACGGACAATGTTATTATTGTAAGCATTTGTCCTATATACCAATGTAACACCTTAGAAATCATACAGTAATTATTTACTAAGAAATAATGTTTTAAGAAACAATTTTATTGTGAATCAAACAAACACGAATTTTGAACTAGATCTACACTGCTGAAATAAAAACACAAGTGACGTAGGATTGGCATTTCCGCAATTTTAATAAATCATTTTTATAAATAGCCCTAACACAGAAAAACTAAATATAATGTATTATATGTTTGTTGAACGATATATTTCTATATCAGTGCTTTAGCACTAAAAATATAATTCCAAGCGTTTGTGGACTGCAATTGAGATACAGGTTCTGGTGCAATTTAATGATGAGTCTACCCAAAATACGAACGTGTTTGATGATATTAACGAGTATTTTGTTGTCCAGTCCTGCTTTTTAGTTTCTACAGTTTGTGCGATAATTATTTTTTTAAGCTTAAACAACGACATGAAACAAAAATCTTTTAGGTAGATGTTTTGTTTAAAATGTTTTTTCCGTGATAACTAACATTTTAAAAGCAAGAAATTGTACGGTTTCGTCTGAAAAGTCAACTAACGAGAATTTCATTAATTACACAAGTAGATAAAACTATAATATTTATACTACCTTGAAAAATCTGCCGACATTGAAATACGATTTTAAACAAAACTACCAAACATATTTTTGCCATCTGCTCTCGTTTCAGCGAAAAAAAAATTAATATCGCAAAAAAAAAATAGAAACATGAGCACATTAGATTGGCATAAGTATACTGCTTGAAAATTCTTTACAATAATGTCTCTAATTTCAACTCTAACACGAATATGTCACATTTAAAACCATTTAGTTAGACATTTAACGTGAGCATAAAGAAATCGAGTAAAAATAGCTTTTGAACATACTAGAATGCTTACGATTTATTCGGAACCGTCAAATCGTCATAAAAATACCTAAATAAAAAAATAGCAAGTCGCATCATTACAGAAGTAATTACAAACGGCGAAATATCTGGAACACGCTAAAACTACGTATTTAAGACCGGTGAAAACAGAACGGCGTTAACAAAAAGTTATAACGGCAACAAAAAAAGTATCGGCTGTCCAGTAACTATGTCGTTACCATAAAAAAATACCCTTCCAAAATGATAATTAATCAGTCATCACAAAACTGTGTTACCGATGCTGTTTTGTAAACATGCGCTTTAACTTTAATATATGCCTGACTGTTAGTTGTGATTCATGATTTCATGTTGGCACGGTCGTGTGAGAGGCGAAATGACGTGTTATAATAACCAAACAGATATAATCAAGTAATTTTGTGGAATTATGGCATGGCTGTATCAACCAGTTATGAAGCAAAGATAGTGGCAGTAGATTAATCAATTTTCAATACAATTTTTTTTCTTAGGACGATAATAGGCGCATATCAGCGACTATCATCCTCTTATAAAAATTACTCTGGGTTCCTTTACTGTCGAGCAACGATCTGAAAAGGTTAGCTGATAACGATTTCAACTTGGATAAATAAACTGCGCACGATAATAAACGTAACAGGAGGTTTGAAATTAAGTTTATATTATTATCGTTGCTTGTGGTTTTCAAAAATTCATACCCTGTGTATTCTTTGAAACTATCCGAATATAGGGTTCTGTACTACAAAAATATGAATCAGTAAATATTTACTAGTATAGGCAGTTCGGCATTAAGTGGGCACTCAAAAAACCCCTTCTAAATTTCTACTTTCATCCAATTCGTATCTTTCCGAGCATGACGGCCGACGACGAGAAATGTCTAACCTGTCTGGACACGTCACTTGATAGTTTGCGCGTGTAAGATAAATTGTGATGTCGATAGAAATCTATATAACTTAGTTTCATAAAAAAGTTTATTAATGATATTAAATACAAATATGTCTATTTCGATTGATGTTATTTCTCTATTATTGTATTTAAATAGGAAATTACACGAAACTACATTCAGCAGATGTTGAATTACGTGCAGTAACGGCTGGTGATTATTTTCAAAGGTTAAATCTTAAGTGCTCACTTTATTGCGAACGACCTATACAAGTAAAATACTTATACAAAGAATACACAAGTGTAGGGAATTACACGTAAAGAACACCTCTGATTTGTCGCCCGCATTCGTCTGCGTAGGCCTGAAAAATTTCATGAAATGAAGCGAAGGGAAAGAGATGGAATGTAAACAGGAAAGGAGGGGGGGGACAGAATTACCACAAGAAACATCACATGTTACGGGAGCACACAAACAACATAAACCAACGGACTTACTCACATGAAATGTTTTACACAGAAATTAGATGTCACAGGATACGTGATACAAGTTTAAAAAAAAAAAAACTAATAACTACGGGTATTTGTACTTCTAAAAATTACTGAAATTAAAGGATTTTATATATCAAAACTGGAAACATCTTTTGCACACTAAACAAACTTTTTATGCCCAGCAATTATTTCGTATTTACTTTGGAAATCTACAGTGTTCTTTTGTGTCTTCATCGTTGCGTGTTGTCCGTGACGCCATCGTTGTTATCCTGTCTTGTGTCCATTATTGTATTCGTTCCAGTATTGTCTGTGCTGTCTTAATTGTGATGTCCTGAGTTTTACACTTTAGTTTGTTTTGTATTTCGACTTTTATTTTTGGTTGTTTATTATTATTATTTTTTGTCCTTTAATTGTTGTTGACTAATTCCTTATGAGATCTATTATGTTCGGCTGGTTTTGTTTATGGATGTGTTGACTACATCCAACTCGGCTTGTTTTCTCTTTTTTCGTATTATGTTGTTTGTTTTTCTTTGTCTCTTTCTAAGATTTCTGGGACGACATAATACTACAATGGCGTATGTCCAAAATAATACAGTTTGTCATTCTGTCCCATGCATGAAACGTTCAAAGACGATACCAAGTTTATAGGTGTGAGTATAGTCGACTCGCTGTCGTGTGTGTTGGCAGAAGATAAGGCTTTATGTCCCGTCGACAGCGAGGTCATTAGAGACGGTTATGTTGGCAGAAACAAAAATGCACATCTCTTACGACGTGACAAGTTACCTTGGCGAAGTGTCGAGTAGCAGCTATAACAGGCGATGATAGTGTGACCCTATGATTACAACGCCCGTAGGTGACTGAATGAAAGGTCTGTGAGCGACTAACTCTGCCGTGCGGCTGGAGTGTTACTGAGACATACATTTGTCATACAAAATTATTTACAATAGTATATCTAATGTGACGATGTTAATGATAACGTGAACGGCCATAAAGTGATAGTAGCAAAATATAAATACAGTTGAACCTCTTTAATACCAACCTAAACGGACCTAACGTTTTTTTTTTTCAATTTGTAATAATGAGGTTTGCATTAAAAGGGTTCCATAACAACTTGATAAAGTCTGTAAATATTTTTTCACGTCTATTTTCAAAATCCAAACATTCTTACCACCACCATGACTTCTTTTGGCCAGTGTACTTGATATTAGTGTTTTATGTATGAAAGAAATTAGTATTGAGTGTTGATGTTATTATTTGATTTCTCATCCCATTGCGAAGGGGAAATAAAACCACTTTGTATTGACAGGGTTTGTGTTAACGAGGTTCGAATGTATTGCATTATTAATGTCTGTTTAGTTTAAACATAAACATAACGGAATGGTTTGACCAGAGAATACTATCCACATGCATGTGACAAGCTAATCAAAATATCACTACTTGTTACCCAAAAATAACAATTTTTTGTGAATGGCTTGATTGTTGCCACCAGTCTAATCGAAAGCTTCAATTACCACAAGTCACCAAGTGCTTCTTTATCTTTTTTTTTCTATTTGCACCGTCATCATCGGAGAAGTGTAACATTATCCGGGAAGTACCACCCACATGCACGGGTATATTATGGGTGGCCAAGCTAGGTCTCAAACCCCGTGCCAACAGCTAGTGGCGCCGTTTTAAAGTCTAGACGCGAGCGAACTGGCCGGTAATCTACGGGGATTAATCTACAAAATATCGGGTTAGCCAACAATCTCGCGCAGGGCTACTTATTTTATGGTGTTTGTTTTTCTTTCTTGAAATCCTAATTTGTCTGGGAGGAGCTCGAGACGCCTAACCGGGTGTTCCTAACTACCTCTGCCCGGCCACACTATAATTTCTTCATGCCCAACCCTGTCATGATAGTTCAGCAACGACCTGCCAGCGAGGGCGAGCGAAACGAGCAGTGAAGAGAGGGAAAAAAAACACACACACGAGCTGAACAAATAATCACTCAGACGGACAGACGAGGAACAGTCAAAATGTATTACTCTCTCAGATATCTTGAGTGTGCGAGTGCCAAAATAACAAAATAACACACGCCCTGTTCTGCTCTGCATGTGAAAGCCACGGCTGCAGGAGTCACACACATCAGCTGTTAGTGCAAACAATGGAGTTAACAAGCTGAACGGTTTTATTTGCCTATACGTAATTACTTTCGAACGTTGTTGAACCGCAGAAAACCCAAGTAACATAAAATGACTGAAGAATGTTCACGTTGAAGTGAATTCTGTTTAAATTTATCTTCCAGCCATTTGGTAATCAGCTTTATTATTTTTAACACGTAAACTTCCCTGATTATTACGGCACTCTAACCCATAAATTTACGATCTTTTTCCGCGGAAGTGTCCGCAGACTTATGGAAATATTACGTATGATTCTGTAGTGTATATTTACTATTCACATTTCCGTATCTTTATTTTTACGGAAACTATTTCCGTTTATTGACGATATACTTTCGTTAAATTTGTAACGGCGTTTAATACATGAGAATATTTCATGTGGCAGGTACCGAATGTCAGTGAAATTTTTGAGTATGTTACTACAGGGGACTAATCTACAGTTGCTAAAACCTCTTACAAGCGTAAGGTGGCACTGTTAAAAATAATTATCGTTGTTTTTACGGGAAGTTCTGGTAAAAAATTACCCAGATGTGTCCGTTAATTTACGGAAGGCAACTAGCTCATATTATGGAAACTCGCGTATTTATGAGACTTCGTCAGGATACAGGCACAATAATGCGTACTGTTTTTTAGTTCTTCTTGCAGTTTTACATATGTTTAATTTAATGAAACTAAATTATATATAATAGTGTTACAAAATAATGCTTCCGTTAACTAGACATTTTCGTAAAATTATCCGTGCAGTGATTGACGTGAGTCAACGAGTACATCATATATGAACACTGCAACAGAAATGGTCGTAGTCAAGACAAAAAAAAAAAATCAACAACAAATATACACAGACGATAATAGTTGGCTCCTTTCGGTGACAATAGATGCAAAGTTTCGGGAACCGGTATCCGGTCTCGTCTTCGCAAGCACGAATAATCTGATCAACTCCAGTAGATTAACTTAGTTATATATGATTCGGGATAAAATGCGCATTTTAGAAGCCGTATTAAGGTTAATTCGACTTACATGCTAGAAAGATCAATGTCAAAAGTTTGTCGCAGGGAAAATTTCTGCCGCTTGAGCGCTGGTATCGGTAATGGTTGCAAACTGACCAATCACGGATCTTTCCTGAATTTTAAGGTTACATATAAGTTGGTGATTTAAAATGCGAAATTGGTTCCTTGTCAATTTAAAATTAATTTTAATGACTTCTGTCATTTCCAAGCTTGTTTAAATTTCATTTTACTATTGTTCGGTTTTTTTCCTGGTCCCTCGGCGAAAGCAGCGAAACTATCGGCAGAAATTTTCCCTGTGCCAAACTATCCCATAAGAAAACAAACTTTCTTTCAATCCTATAGTTGAATTAACCTTAGCCGTAGTAACACTTTTGATTTTAAATAATGTGTAATTTTCTGCCACTTTTTATTACAAACATTCGAAGTGTATAAATTGCACTAAACTCAACAGTAGGCATCTGAAGTCACAATAAGCACTATTTTACCAACTAATATTCCAGACAAGGAGGTCTTCAAAAGCGCTCCCTTTACCGCAACTTAACTTATAACAGTGAACGCGCAATGTTATTCTTTAACAGTACGTTGTCGTGTGGTAAATTCTAAGAGTTCGATTTGAGAACAAGAGCCCAATTCTTGAGAGTCGTAATAATTTCCCTAGCGGAATGACTCGACACTTTCAATCCGATACTGTGTATAAATGTATATTCCTGAAAACTATCGGAATGGATATCGTCGGGATTGCGAAACACGACAATTACAATGTGGCAACATCGTATTTTCCATGTCACCGCTAATGATCTATGGTTGTTTACATAGCAACTAAAACTCCGACGGAGAAAAAGGTTTATGGGTTTACATTTCACTAGTCAACAAACGGTAAAAGTTGTTCCTTTTTGTTGTGTTTTGTATGAACTTCAGAGATCAATAAATATTATTTGGGACCTTAATACGAAACCATGCTATCTCCAAAATGTAAAAGTAGAAATAAAAAGTAATATATTTTTCGTATACATTTATAGCTATCTTAAATATGTTACTAATAAAAATACAATATATTTACTGTAGTTAGTATCATATTTCAGATAAAAATAAATGCACACAGTACAGAAATTATATTTCATTTGCTAATTCTTAAATTTTGGAGTCAGCATGGTTTGAAATTCAGATCCCCAAATTGCTTTAAAGATATGATAGTAATATGTCTGATATATTTGTGCAAATGCTACAAAATAATACACACATGTATATGTCTTTCTTTACATGAAAATAAGACGCAATTCGTATGTAGTTGTATGAGAGTTGTACAACCAATGCAGTGATTATTCTGACAAGGATTTGTTTTTAAGTGTTCTGGCTGTGTTTTCAGAATACTGTTGTGAGAATATTGGACGGCGTATTAAATGTGCATTTATATTTATAAAAATGAGTTGTTGCAACTGTAACCTTGAAACTTAAGTCTAGTTGGGCTAGACATGTGAATACTTTATAGCGAATCGAAGTTGATTTTACGTACGAGAAATCTCGCCCCCTTCCCCTTACACAATTTTGTTTGCTACTCGTATTAATGTGGTGAGAAATTGCAGAAAATTGCAATAATTTATTTAAAATTACGCAACATTTTAAAAATACAATATAATTTCAATGCGGTGGTTTTCTATACATACTGTATCTTGACGTTGCCCGTGATAGTTTTCTTCACTGTGATTCTGTGCCTCGAACGCTTAAAATACGTTCAGTCAGGTGGCTACCTAAGCTATTGACTAGGTAGAAGCGATCTCTGCAGTAGATCACGGAATTATCAGCCAATGAGAGACGTCGAGCGGACGTTTAACATCTTGCAGTTTAGTCTGCTGTAACGCGAATTAGGCTCATCTATAGTCATTGTGGCCGTCGAATAGGTCCTACACTTGGAACAGTGAAGGTTACCTGGGACATTAAGAAGGAATATTTATTTACACATTTCTGTACAAATAATAGCAATAAAATCATGTTTGAGACAAATTGATTCAGTGGTGTAATTATTTATTCAAGTCTGCAATAAAGCACTGTAAAACGAGTCTTGGGAAGTGACCCGAGTTACTGATAGTTGTTGTGACCCAGGCAGCCTAACTTGAGCCCACGCATTTTGGTGACGAGAATTCTGGAACAATTTGTTTCAATGCCTTATGTGCACATCTGCATTTCTGCCTCATTGTCTGTGATTGGCTGTTGTTAACCTTCAACGTCTATGGTTCTACCTGCGAACCACAGACGTGCGATGTCGCAGTAACATTGTACCTGTTGGCACAGTCAAATGAGCCACGTCTGTGCCTTTATAGGCTACATTCTGCCAACAACCACGAAGCAGAGCTGCAAACGTGCGCGTAAGTCACTGAAACGATCTGTTGCAGAATTTATTTCACCAAAAATCGTTGGCTCTTATGTATAACCCTGATTCAAACTCACGACAGCTAGACCTTGGCAGCATAGCATAGGCCGCCTGAAATAGTTTGCTAACCGGTGAACTCGGCAAGGAATTAAACTATTAAACATGACGCAATGCAACAGCGGAATCCCGTACTCCAGCGAGGACACGGGGTGCCACACCATAGCCGTCTTTAGTAGAAGGCCGCGGCATTAGATCTGGCAACCCTGTCGGGAAGGGTCATTTTAACTTTTTTTTTTGTCTCTCCATCGGCAGTGGCTTCCCTTAATTTGCCGGTATGTGGGGTAGAATAACGAATAAGGTACAACCATTGCCTTTGAAGAGCTAAAAGAAGTGTTAAAATGACTCTTGTGTGCAGGGTTGCCAGATCTATGGCCGGGGCCTTGTACTAAAGATGGCTATGGTCACACTCGACATTATAAAAGGGCGTGTGATGCTACTAACGGAGTCTGTTCTACGCCGTATATTAACCAGGGTCAGCACGACACCAAGATGTTCAAGGACGTCTAGATACGTTGGCTTCACATCAGCTGCGGCCACTATTAATGTGGGACTGTAGACGTAAGTGAATTGAGTATCTGATTAGCTTTAATAATAAATTGTTGACGTCATTATCTGTCTCCTTCCACGTCTGTAGTAGTTAAACTGTACTGTATTATGAAATATAATTTACGGCATACATAGTTCCTCAAGTAAGAATTTTTATAGTGAAGCACCTAAACTTGTAATAACGTAATCAACTTCTCATATAGAGTTTTAGGCTAATATTTCTAAAAAACACAATTGATCAACTTGCAATAGTCTCTTTTAAAAAACATTACAGAAGGTGTTTATGATAACAATATTCGATCTACTCGATAGAATAGACATTACTCTAAAATCGGGCAAGAACTTCATGCGAGTTTAGTCTACGGGCCCGTAAGATCTCTAAATTTACAAGTCGATCTCTTCCCGGAATTAACACAGGTCAATTCTGCTCGGGAGTAGGGTATAGCCACCAGCAGACGAAGACAGGAAAGTGGGCGTATTAAGTAAACAAACACAGGCTCCCAAGTGTGAACACAAAAGAAAATATCTTGCAAGGGGTTTGGAGTGCATGTTCATGAGAACGACGATATCGAAATAAAACCATTTTTTTTGAACGAGAAAACTGGAGGAGTTAATGAAGTAAATATGTCGCCAAAGGACCTAATTCAGGCATGGAATAAATTATATAATTATTTATTACTAGGCCTTCTAAACATAAATATTTTTAATATAGTTGCGTATAGTAAACTCTCGACTAATACAAATATCAGCGGCCATGTGTCGGACAACTTTCGTTTAACAATCCCTTGACTGCTGTGTAAATTTTTGAGGGTTAACTGAAGCATTTTTGTGAAGTTAACATTATTAGAACACAATTGTAATGCTATATACGTAGGCTATATTATAAAGTTACAAAAGGATATTCTGAACTGTTCTGGCATGGTCTAATCGTACAGATCTGCCAAACTGGCAACTGAAATATACCGCTGCTGTAGATTTTCAATTTTTTTAATAGGCCGCCAACGTACTATCCATACGAATATATGTCCACCTACTGAGTAGATCCGTTCACGTGACCAATACTACCGAGTAGACTATACATAACTACGTTTTTGTAAACGTTTACAGTGTTCGAATTATAGTCAGTTGAAGGCATGCTGAAAATACCGAAGTCTCTGCTGTGTGTGATCTGCGGACGTGTGAACGCACCTTTAGCCTTACCTACGGCCAGGGCGTAGATGGCGCCGACGAGAAATCTCTCAGCGTTCAAGGTCACGGCGAAAGTCCGAGTGGTGTGGGGAGCGAGTTTCGACACGCCCGGTGGGCAATAAAAGAAAAGGAGTGCTGTGAAAATGCCGTGGTATTTGAGCCTACAAGTTTGACAGTCGGCTACCTGTGGCGGTGTCCCTGTGAGTGATGTAGGATTGTGTCGAGGAGGAAGGCTGGGGTTGTTGGGGGTGGGGGGAGACAGGGTAGGAAGGCTTGTTGGTCGGGTGACGACCTTCAAGTCAGACCCGCGAGAACAAAGCTACTCTAGCTGTGATGTAGCTGGTTCTATGTAGAGTTAACACTTTCCAATCCCTAGTTACTTTTTTTTCCTTTAAGGGTGAGTTTTAGACAATTTTATTGTATTTTCAGTTGTTGAGCCATAACATGTATTCAAATTGTATTAGAAAAATTTTCTCTTCGACAAAGTATAGGTTATATTCTTGGTAAACTGCTTGACATAAATAATAATGGAATCTTTCATTAATTTGTCACGCAAAATCATATCAAGAGAATTATAGGTTAACTTTCACTTGTAATGATACTGCATGACAAATTAGTGAAATATTCCGTAATTATTTATGCAAAGTTGTTTACCAAGAATATGTAATATGCTTTGTCGAAGAGTAAATTGTGATAATACAATTTGAGTAAATGCTGTGCTCTAAAAACTAACAAATACAATTAGATTGTCTAACACTCCCATTTAAGGACGTCCAAAGGGGAAAAAATCATAATTTTATATTTATATGAAATAGCTTTAAGTTTTGTAGACGTCACCTGGGAGTGCAAATTCCTCTTAAAAAAAAATTACCTCAACCAGATTTCCCATAATGACCCTTCAAAGTCAAAATTTGCACATTTATAGTTCTTATAAGCCGCAAAATCCAATGAACATAAATAAATTTAAAATTTCACGCAAAAACTATGTGTCATGGGCTGCTGCTTGACATGTTTTCAAATAGGGCCTACATTACAAAATATTTTTGTGTATAAAAATAGATAAAATAGCCTCAAATATCCAAACTTTAACGTAAACAAATTAACCTACGTAACAGACATTGCCTATGGATGGTGAGAAACTAAAAAGTTAGCAGCTGACGCCATGATCAATATAGGTTGTTCAGTAAAAACTGAGCACTTCTTTCAGTTTTCTGTGAGCATCACGCCTGTGCCTTTACTATGTTAAATACGAAAATCTCCATGTAATTAAAACCTAGAGTAAACACTTCACAACTCTCAAATTTTACTTCTATAGCCCCGATAAATACATTGTTTTATTAATATAAGTGTGGGTCGTGCTCCCTTTAATGTGAACCGCCTATAATATCATTTAATCATTACTCTATACATGAAGGTCTTCAAAAAATTCTCACTTTATTGCGAACGACCTATACCGCGAAAACTTGTCTCTCCGTCGTGCTCCGGCGCCCTAGTTACACGATCGGCTACACAGGCTGATTCAATTAGTGCGTTTAGAATAAAATTCCGGACATGAGTGAACTTGGACTGGAGTCAACATGCAGCGAACCTAAAGACAGAACTGCATTTGTAGTTTATATTCGATTCAGACTGACATGTAAACATTGAGCGAACATGACCTGAACATTCTGTAAAAACACAATTATTCCAAGCATTGAAATACAAAACAATTGCCTGTTGAAAACTGAATAGGCGAACATTTTATACATTTACTTTTTTATTTACTCGTCAGAATATTAATTTATTTATTTTGATTTATTTTACACTTATTAATTTTTTTAACGTTAAATTTATTTAGCTTGCCAATGGTGATTCCACATTTTTACATAACCAAAGAAACTGTTCAGTAAGGCAACTGCTTTGTCATCGATCAGTTCATTCCAATGGATGTTAATTTGCAATAAATGTTTGGAGCTCTCCTACAAAAAAAGGTTTTAGTGTTTTTACAAAGGGAATTTCGCTAATAACGTGCAAACTTGTATAGTCACAAACAACTTTATATATGAAAAATATATTAATTTTCAATTTTACATCGATTATCAGAAATATTTTTCTGACAACCATTTAAAAAAAAAAACTTTCTTTTGTTGAGCGTACAACAAATTCTGTAAAAACCGAAAGGCCGTCGAATTTATTTCCGAATAATACATTTTTCGATACCATTTGTTCTATACGTTGGCACACGTATTTGGAATAATATGTTGGCACACGTATTTGGAATAATATGTTGGCACACGTATTTGGAATAATATGTTGGCACACGTGTTTGGAATAATATGTTGGTACACGTATTTGGAATAATATATAGGTACACATATTTGGAATAATATCTTGGCACACGTATTTGGAATAGTTTTTCCTACCTATAATATTGCCAGTAATCTTCAAGTAGTGCCAGACTGGAAAACGTGTTGACATTGTGCAAACTACGTTCCAGTGAAAAAAAAATTGTTAATGGCTGCCGTATAACGAAAAAATTCCTTGTAAAAATTCTTGGCACTAAAATGCCCTGAATAGCGTGCCATAGTAACGTCCAGTAAGCTGAGAGGTTTGATCATTAGATACAGTGTGATTAAGACTTAACGTGGTTGCCTAGGTGAATGAATTTTGCGCGTTTGAGGATTAGAAGAGGGGGAGTGGTAAGGGCGACTCTGCAAGTCCATCACACCTCACCCTAGCCTCTATGTGCAAGTCACTGTAATGTCGCGCAGACTTTTTGCCAACTCGCCTCTATAGACATCCAGTGGCAACCCTATCATTTAATGACGTAAAATAAATGGTTAAGGAGTATTGTACACGTCTATACCTTTTCGAAGATACTGCTCACAGATTTTAATTTGCATACTTAAAATAACCACACAAACACACCAATTTTCGCCAATATAATAAATAACATATAGAGATAAACTGAGGGAATGAAATGGGTGAATTCTATTAATGATAATCCTAAACAGACGTCAAAGACGTACGCTGAGAAGTTTTCGAATTAACTTGAATCGGGCACAGCTCTGTACTAACGATTTCGGGAAACTATTGAATAACAAAATCAGGATTTCCGGAGCCAAAAATCGATCCTGGGATCTCTTGAATGCGAGTCTGTCGCGTTACGCGCTACGCCGTCTTTTCGGTATTAAAAGTTACGTGTTTATTTGTTCAATTTTTTTATTTCATTTATTAATTTTATTTGATGACAGTTTGCGACGAAGTTAAGGGTCGCCTTCTGTTGGGTGCGTTCTACAATGATACGTACGCGAATACGGATAAAAAAACGGAAACTTAAGAACTCGTAGTCACTTCTACAATCGCACGCAAGCGGACGCGGATACGTACGGATTCACGGAACCAAACTGGTCAACTCCCATCACTTCCGTTTCCGTGAATCCGTGTAGCCAATAGGAATCGAGTATGTGTAACGTCAGTCATTTGCTTTCTAGACTGGTGAATCTGACCGCCATTTTTATAACCTCAAATTTCGCTCAACGTACAATGAACTGCGAACATGGATGTTTTTAAGGTAAATGATTATGTTTTACTGTTGACATTATCGTTTAATATTAATTACGTATTTATGCAACGTGATTTTCAAATATTGTTATTATAAACGGCAACGTTAATTCACGTTTGTTTTCATGGTCTTAAATACCAAAAAGCAACTATCTGTTACGTTACCGTGTGTACTATAGACTAGCAGACGGAAGTAAATACGTATTTTCTTATGTTTCCGTCATCCGTGTCCATGATCGTACGCTTCCGTGTCATTGTAGAACGCGTCTTAAACTCAACCCCGTTTGGTTCGTTCCCAACATACCTGTGTGATTAACATAACTACAACTAAAACTAAAATACTGAATCAACGTAACAAAATCGATTCAATCATTAAACTATATTCCCTCAATTTTTTCAACATATTTAAACATTATAAGAATACGCAAGTAAAAAAAAGCATTCGTACAGTCAAACCAGAAAACACTCTAGTAGTCAATAAAAAATTAGAAATATTGAGTGCGCTATTAAAAGCATTTGTATTATAATATAGTGGTACGACTAACGTTGCAGATGTTTATCTGTACCCGGAATAAGGGCATTATAAAATTTAATAAACGTACTACTAGTAAGAAAAAAAAGTATGTAATGCTATGTGATATAAATATGCTGCGTGATACAAAGCTTTAAAATGTAGAGTAAATGAAATAAGTTGCTTGCCTAACAAATATGTAGAACTTGAGGAATCTAAGCGGCCGTGGAAGAGGGGAAATATAGGGGAAGGAATGAGGGGTGAGGTAGAGTTGAAGACAGAACCTTGGAGTGGTCAGGAATGACGGGTGTTGAGAATCACTGCCCCTAGGCTGCGAATTCCAGTTCCCCCTCGAAAGTGACCTTGGGTCGTACAGCGTATCCGGAAGCCACGACCCTAGACTCAACGCCATAGCTGCTGCCTGGTGTTAGAAAAACATACAATACAACTACGTAACGTAAGTTACGTTACTTTTTACCCCTCCCTGCTGGAATAACTGAATCAACCCTTGTAATTGCATATCATGCGAAACGTTCCAATATACCGTTTACTATAAAGTATAACTAATTATCGAAAACTGTGAACGGCGAAACTTACATCAATTTAATGTGGCCGCCGAGAAGTGTGCAGAGATTCGGACGTTTCAAGATTATTCGAAAACTACTCAGCGTGAAAAATCTACTTACAAATAGCATTGAAAGTACATGACACATTTGTATATCCATTTCAGGTTCACCGTTACTCATTAAAGCTTATAATAAACAGCTAGAACCAGTAGTTATTTGGTGAATGGAATTTCGCAACGATTTTTTGAATGCCTTACGTGCACGTCTGCAACTCCGCTTAGCGGTAATTGGCAGAATGTATCACTGCAGCGGCGTCACTCAATTGACTGTGCCAATCAGGAAGAAGGTTACTGCTACAAGACACGTCCGTGATGTGCGGACAGAACAACCGAGATGCTCCTAGTACGCATATAAGGCATCGAAAAAAATTGTTGCAAAATACGTTTCACCTGAAATCACTGGCCTTCATAACAGCGCCCGAATATGGCGAAAGTGCTTTTATTTGTGGTCCTGTATATGTATTAAAATCTTGGGAGCAGAACTTTTAAACGATATGTGTGTACAATAACATTTTACCTTAAGTATTGCATCATACAATTATTACAGTCACCGCTGAAGATCTCATAGAGTTGTCGGCGAGAAGACAGCACGCCAGTTCACTGATTTGCACCTATGCTAGGGTGAAGCTTGATGCGCGTGCTGTGTCACCCTTATCGCTTCCGCACTTTTAGGCCTCGAACATGCAATACACATCCACCCAAGATGGCCGCCTTAAAATGTTTGTTCTTTTACAAAAAGTAAATAGGTGAATATGCTACTCCGAAATCGTACAAAATATCGCAACTTCACGGTATCACAAACGACGAAGTTCTAAGCAAACATCCAGTTTCCTGCTGTGTTATTCGAATGTACAACGAATGATTCTACAAACTTCTGGTAGTTACAAATAGAACCATTTGCTTTCCGTGAAGATATTTTAACGCATGGTAGATTTATATACACCATGCACACGGCCACAGCTTCGAAATAATAGAGCGAAATTTATGAAATTGACGACGATGCAAGTTTGTGAAATTATATGTTTATTACCTTATTATTAGATCCAGCAACCGAAAAAGGACAACAGATATTTCTTTTAAATTCCTCTGCTTTGCCTCTTCAAGCCCAGAGAATCGTATCATAAAGTTCTCTGCTATCAGGTGCAATGAACATTACAGTGTTACAGTGAAAGGTGTTTTTATTTATGAAATTGTAAGTATATGTCGCAAAGATAAGCCATTTTCATAGGGTAGGCCACAATGCCGATGGTCGTCTCTAAAACACAAAAAAATATAGGATAAATACGTTTGTGCTTGCAATATTAATATTTATACCGTTAGTTATATGTCCAGGACTCATTAAGCACGATATAAATTTAAAAATATAGTAAAATTGTCACGAACTGCACAGTCAATCATATACGTGCATGGTGGCTAGCCAGCAGCCAATAAATTCTAGAACTTACAAGGGTCGTTCATTGGTCACTGAATGAGGCCATTTTTCTTTTGTGTACTTTAAATTTTTATTTACAATAAGTGTAAAAAAATACGATTTCGCACTGCAATACGCCTAAACCCAAAACACCAAATTCGTCCACGTAGAATTAAAACATTACAATAGCAGAAAACAAATCTGATTCACACAAATGCAGGCTGTCCAGTTATTATATATATATATATATATATATATATATATATATATATATATATATATATATATATATATATATATATATATATATATATATATATATGTGTGTGTGTGTGTGTGTGTGTGTGTGTATGTGTGTGTGTCTGTAAACTGGCATATACCAACGTGTACATATATACATGTACACACCTACATACATATATACATATACATATATACATACATATACACGTATATAGTATAATTCGTCAAAGGACCCTCATTTGGCTGTGGCCCTGCTTTGAACTTCAGTTCAGACAGGTAAACCGACCGTCGAATTATTCTTACATTCCGACGTATCAAAGGAAAACAATTTTGTTTCCCGTTTACGATATTATACGATACTTACTGAAATCTCTGTTTAGCTATGTATATAGACTGCTTTAAAATATATTGTATGTAGTAAAAGAAAAAGTACACCGAAGTAAAAATATTAGGTATATAAACCATAGTATTATATATACATGTATATATAATACTATGGTGTATGTGTAGGCCTTATAGTCTGCTTCCTGAATGCTTATATCGAAGATAGTATTTCGTCACTGTGCTCTTATAATATTGCGGTACTAAAAATTTGACATCACGTAAACATAGACCCTAAACAATTAAAATTAAGACACTTAAGGAGGTATATCGCAGCTATGGTGTTTTGAAATACAGTATGTCCTAATCAAGACACGCTGAAATAAAAATTCATATCTCAGGTGACATTATTTCTATAAGCATATTTATAAAATAAAAAGCCCTATCGTGTTGTTTATTAATAACTATTATGAATGTCATTATTTACATTGTAATATTATTTTAGTTATTGCGATACACATTTTTATAGTTTGTTATTGTCTAACGTAAACATTTTAAAAATAATAAAATTTCCGTACAGCCCTGAAATATTTTAATTATTTTCAATCCTAACTTTCTGAGATCATTTTTAATTCAACAAATTTTTAACCAATACCTTGACTTGAATTTATAAACAACTTATCACAACTTTATATAATACAGAGACAGGTACATTGTATGTGTGTATATTCACGAGTACTTACCTGTGATTTATTGCATCCGTTTATATATAATATTAAGTTATAATCTGTAGCCTAGCGGCCTATTTACTGCCTAGTTATAACATAATATACATGTTTCGTAAATAACTTACTTTACTTTTGTATTCTGGTGCGTCCGAATTGTGATTTCGTTCGTTTTATTATTATTATTTTTTTTTCGAATTGTTTTGAAAGCCACAATATTAAATGCCTAATTCGAACATTGAGTTTTATATCCGAAATAATAATACTCTAAAATATAAGTCAGCAGAATATATCATCTTAACAAGTATACGTAAACAAACACATGAGAAATGTCGTTTCTGAAAGCTAACTGATAAAAAATACTGACGTCCGTATTTCATGTTTCTGTGGGTTAGACTCATTTGTCATCAGTTATCAGCCGTATATTAGTTATTTTTATTACGTATATATTTTTAATAATTTTTCGTAAATTCTTTTGTGGGAAAGCACGAAGAAACTTTAATACCTGCTGGACGGTATTTTATTCTACAGTTTATATTAAGATATTTCGAAGTTAGTTATTTAAATACGGCACTCTATGCGTGAGCATACGCACCGCACAGGACGAGCGTGTGTGCGGTGTTAATTTGCACGCAATAAACCGCGCCACGAGCCGTCATTATAGCAGCGAAGCAGTCGTTCTTGTTGAAATCCAAATAACGTCTCCACAGCCCCGCAAACACGTTATTAGCCCGGAGGAGAGTAATGGAAGCGTAATGCGTTACGACTGCACGGCCAACAGCATTACCGCAGCTGCCATTCAGAGAAATTCCCATCGTGGAGCGAAGTTGGCTCCAACGTTCCCCGAGGCGCTTAGCTTCTTTTTTTTATACTAGCCAGTCCGTCGCCACGTTTTCATTCATAATTTAATGGGAACAAAATGATCAGGTTCCCCCCCTGACAGTTGATTTAATGGTTAACCTTCTTAGCTGCAACCCTTAATCATTGCCTTGTGTTGGCTGCAGGGCCTCTTTTACAAAACCAATATAGCCCAAACCACACAGTTTGGTGTGGCTTGTTTGTTTTTTCGTCGTGGTTTTTGTTTTGTTACTCCTCGACGAGGTGCCCCTTTTTTCCCCTTTTTGTGCCAGAATAAAAAGATTCGTGGCCCGTAGACGAGAGGTTGGAAATTGAAAAAAGTCGTAAAGCGACGAGAGATTTCCCTCGCTCGTTGTACTTCTTGCGAATCGCCTGGCAGTAACTACATGCGTCTATAACCTCACTCAAGGAATTAAACCTATGTCATGTTATATTTATTGTAATAAATATTATTGATTATAATTCAACCCAGTATTTTAGTGATATCCTAACACTTAGTCAAAACTAACCAAGACACAAAGACAAAGAAAAAATATATTATATTTTTAATCTCTATTATTATGTAAATATTGCAACATTTTTTAGAAGAACAGATTTTTAAGGCAACTTCAAATGGTTTTCTTAATAAACATAAGTAAAAACCACCTGTCCTACCCTATTTCTCTAGTGTATATCTAAATACTACTCTTAGGCTATTTATAGTTACATAGAACTAGTTCTGCAGGCACATCAATGCCATGTGTTTACGGTGTATAGTCGACTGCAATAGCACTACTTTTGAAACACGACCACTTTTACTGAGGACAGAGTTTACATAGGACTGTGGAGTCCAGCCGGCTCGCCGTTGAACCCGCGAAATTTCCGCGACTCTAGTGATTATTTTCGGCTCAGTCCTATCCAATTAGGGCAACAGCTCCACGTGCAATCGAAAGCCAGTAATCTTCTGGTGAACTGAACGTGCTTCGAAACCTAGTAAACAGCCAGGTTTCCCGCGATAAAACGCCATCTCTTTACATAATGAATTCTGTAGTTCAATCATTTGGCTTTCAACACGTGCAATAATATAATTTAGTAGCAGATATAATTATCGTGCTACTGTAGCTACTAGAGCGAATGGAACCGCTCAATATCACCTCTAAAGGCGCTTATGAAAATTCACGAGAGCAGGGTAGGTTAGCAAAAATTAAACGTTTCTGGTGTATGAAATGTTACCCCAGTTAATTTTGCAAGTGTTCAAAGTTTTAACCGATGACCTCTCGGTCAACTACTTAAGCTATTATTTACAGGTAAGGACTGGAAAATTTCGCGAATTCAATGACCTGCAGGCTAGAATCCATTATTTTACGCATACTCAAGCCCCGACTATTTGTCCACTAGCTGCTACTCAGTGGAACAGCTGACAATGAACGAATATACGGGCCTCGATTATGCATAGTACAATTGATTCTAGCCTACAGGTCATTGAATTCGTGAAATTTTCCAGTCCCTATTTACAGGGAACGGAAATATCTGCGAAAAGATTTTTGTCCCATGTTGATTAAATTTCTTACGTGCACTTCACGGTTATTGGCTGTGTGTATTTACGCAGAGTCATCTTTCATTTGACTGTGCCAATCAGAACATGGTTAACTGCGACACCACAGTCTGTGATTTGCGGTTATAACCCCGAGACACTGGGAGTTAAAACATGCAATCTCTGACCACGAAGCAGAACTACAGGTGTGTACGTAAGACACTGAAACAATGTTGTGCAAAAATCTTTCCGCGAACATTTTCTGTTCCTATATATTAGCATGTAAATAAAAAAACCTTTAAAGAATGCGCTGCATCATATGTAGCACACCTCAAATCATTATCTCGTAGAAAATATGTAGGCGTTTTTCTTGGATTCCCGCCGTTTTTAAACCCCGAATAACATTGCAAGTATTATCAAATCCTGGTAATCTACAAAACTTAGCCGCGTGACTAACATAACCTACCCTACTCAAGGAATTGAATTTTCAAGCGCCTTAAGAATGTTCATGTGGTAAAAATTTATGGTTTTATATGTGCACGGCGTAGTGTTAATTTTATACACGGTACTTGTGCCTACATTTTCCACTTGTAAAATATTTTTAACTCTCATAGTTTTCTCACAGTGGCATGTCAAATTCAGAATTTGCAAGTTACGGGAACGTAGGAATAAAACAACCAAGTTACTTACTCGTATAAAATAATTTACACTGAAGTTAGATATTATGGTCAGTATGCTTAGTTATTTAAAAACACTCTACAAAGATTTTTGCCTTTTTAAAAAAAATCCATAAATTAATTAAATTGTTAGTATTTTCAGATTTTTTAAATGTACAAAGGAATTACATTTTGTGTTTTTTAATATTTTAGCATATTGCCCATAATATTTTTTTTGAGTGTAAATTTTTTCATTTGAGTATGTCACTTGGTTTTTGCTATTCCATAACTTGCACATTTTGACTTTGTCATGTCGCTATGGGAAGGCAATAAGAGCTAAAAATTGTTACAAGAGGAAAATGCAGTCACAAGTAACGTCTATAAAACGAACACTATTCCGTACAAATGTAAAATTATTAATTATTTCCATGCGATCGCCCTTAATGGTGTTCAAGTGGGGGAAAATTTCCTTTTTTATATTTGTATGAAATATTGTTAGTTTTATAGATGTTACTTGGGAGTTCATTTTCCTCTTAGAAAAATATTTAGCGTAGCCAGTTATCACATAATGGCATTTCAAAGTCAAAATTTGCATGTTTTTACTTTATACAAATCTTGAAAACTAATAAACATAATGAAATGAAATAATTTACATAGTAACTACATATCCGGAGTTACTGCTTGAAATATGTAAAAACCCGTTACAAAAAATGTTTGTATTTAAAAATAAATTTCTCTGATTTGTTAATATTTTAGTTTCTAAATATATGTTATAATGGGTTTATATATGCTTCAAGCCGTAGACCGAGACACGTAGTTTTGATGTGATTTTTTATTTCGTAATGTTTATCGGTTTTCAAGTTTTGTATGAAGTAAAACTATGCAAATTTTGACTCTTAAAAGCCATTGTGGGAAAACTGTCTAAGCCTAATTTTTTCGTAACAGGAAAATGTGCTCTAGAGTAACGTCTACAAAACCAACCTTATTTCATACAAACATAAAATTATGATTCCCCCCCCCCACTTGGACGCCTTTAAGCGCATAGCGTTAAACAGGCCTCTTGCCTTCCCGCATCTACGTCTGTGGTCCACTGCAGCCGTGGGCGAGAGCGACTGTCTGCAGAAACAAGTGAGTGATTGCTGGCCAGCTATCTGCCAATTTCCAGGCGCCGCGCAATCCAACATGGCGGCCGTGCCGCGGGGCTGCTGCACGTACAACACGACTCTGATTGGCTGGAGCACTCTCCAGCGCCAGAGGTACTTTAAAACCAAATCAGCACACAAAACTCTTGTTGCGAACTGAAGTCCGCCAGGCACACAGGCGGATATGCTCATGCTGGCGAAGTGAATGTGTCCCAAAAGGGAAAGGGGTCCTGGGGTCATGTCTAGAGGCACGCAAAATTCGCATTTTTTGTGGTACGCTGAACTTCAGTGTCCTGTATACAACAAACATCAATTTTATAAACTTTAAAATATTTTTTATGTGTATTTATAGTCACGATTTTATGACGAAAAGGTTTTTGCATTAATTGGTTTCAATGTATTATGTGCACATCTGCAGCTCTGCTACATCGTGGTCAGTGATTGGATGATTTAACTTTAACTTATCTTGGGTTTCTTCTGGAAAATCACAGACGTACGTTACCACAATTATCTTACTCTGATTGGGACAGTAAAATGAGAGACGTGTATCAATAATGACACACTGCTAATATAAACATGAAGCAGAGCTGCCGATGTGCACGTAAGGCATTGAATCAAATTGTTGCAAAACGCTTTTCGTGACAAAGTCGTGGCTCTACTTACATTGCACGTCAGTATTAATAGTTTTTTTATTAAAATTATATAGACGATAGCATTCAACTCTTAACTCACCCATTTTAATTAGTAAGCAAACAATACTGTGAAGCAGTGATGGTAAAGCATAACTGGTTTTCAAGAGAAGCGGTCCTTACCAATTAATAGGGAACTGAAAATAATGCGTTTTCTTTTAGGCCCAAGCTAGATTTCAAACATCTCTAAGATTGTGTCACTTTCGCCAATGGTCCTTAACTTATGTGACACCTCCTGGAGAGCGATGAGCTAATAATAAAGAATAAACTAAATGCAGACCCAATCATGTGGTAGCACTGTGTCAGACAGCAAACAAAAAACATTCAATCGCTTGAATGCACAGATATTCTTGGAAGCTAGCCTACACGTCAGTGAACCCGCAAATTTTTCCAGTTATTAGTAATACCGCTTCCCTCGAAACACTACCACGCTTCGCTACTGGTTTTAAGATGGCTGCCTCGGTGAACGTATTTTGTACGTTCGAGACCTAAAACTCGGAGGCTGTAAGGACGACATAGCACGCGCACTACGCCTCACTTTAGCCTCTAGGCATGGCCGTATTTAGTAGAAGGCCGGAGCCTTGAATGTGGCAACACTGCATCAGGGGCCTGCTGCTTGTCACATCCTGGCCACCCTAGTCTCTGCAACGTGTATAGATGCAGTTTTAGTGGCGTGTACACGTCTACACTGTCTAGGGATACCAATGAGTGACCGGCAGGAGGCCTCCGATGCAGTGTTGCCACATTCAAGACACCGGCCTTCTACTGAAGACGGCCATGCTCTAGGTGCGAGCGACGGAACTGGCGTCCAGTCTTCTCGCCGACACCTCGCCTCTATAAGACATTCTGTGGTGACCTCATTACTTTATGCCGTAATATTAAAGAAAAACGCGTGTTGTACACGCCTAGACGTTATCAAAGAATATACACCAAAGTTTCACGCCGAAAAAGAACCTTAAAGGCACCCATTTTCAACGTATTTTTTCAGCATGAAAATTATCTTTGCTGATAAAGGGAGGACATTAAATTGGTTATAACGTATACACCCGTGCAAAAAACTTTAAATGTTATTTCTATGCAAAAATCACTAATGCGCGTTGAGTAGTTTCTGAACAAAATTGTATCGGCTAAAGTTCTACACAACACTCGGAAGCTTGGAAAGGCGGTCACCTTAAGAGAAACATATATAATGGAAACCAGCGGCACCGGGCTTGGTAGCATTAAAGGTTGGTTCATAATTTAAAAACATAAGCACAGAACATACGACACAACAGTAGAAACTATGCACGACTAGACGCCGTGTGCAAAATCTGTTCACAATTGAATTCTTACTGTTATATTTAGCCAATTGCATTTTTTCCCAACGAATCTGAAATATTTCTTGCTGTAAAAAAGTCAACCGAATGCCATCGAAGCAAATTTGAAGTGTAATCGTATTTGCAGATAATTGGAAATATAGAAACAAAGTTCTTTCTAAATTGCTCAGCGTAAAATATTATTTACCATATAGAAACATAGTTTTTAACATTAAAATCTCTTAGTCTTGCTTTGTTTAGTTCTTGTATATTATTTTAGGTTAAACCAACATGGCGGACATTCATAAAATCCTTTGCTATGACTGGTTGATGTCCTATGCATACGCACAAGAATTTAAATATTATAGGGACCCCAAGTTTTGGGAAAATATTTCTACAGCAGTTGTTTTCAGTTTCTCATGTGCATAGCTGCAGCTCTGCTTCATGGTCAATGATTGGTTGTTTTTAACAGCTTCGTGTCTTAAACGCTTTACTGCAAATCACGAACGTGTGGTATCGCAGTAACCTTATTCTGATTGGTGCAGTCAACTGATAAACGTCCTTCCACAAAGACACGCTGCCAATAACAATGAAGCAAAGCTGTAGCTGTGCACATGAGGCACTGAAACAAACTGCTGCAGATATATTTTCACCAAAAATTGGAGTTCCTAAATATTACCATTTCATATGTCAGCTTCTCTATGCACGCGATCACTTTTTAGATGTTGTTAATCGGTAGGTAAGAATACATAGAGGTTAGTTCTTGTTGGAGCGACCTATGTTCTATGCTTACTGTTACGTAATCAATTATGGACCCACTTTAATGTAAATATTAAAAGGCAAGATGGCGTCACGAGGTAGGCTCGTGGATGTGTGGCGCTATGAAGGCAGCTGTGTCGCAGTGCAACTGGCGTGTTCTGAGTACAGAGGGTTGCACTGGGGGAAGGCAATCTACTCGGAGACTCGAGTGTCAGACAAGCAAGGGGGACCAGAACTTCCCCTACTAGTCTTGCCCTGCACCAACCCACCTCTTCTTCAACCATAGTACTTCAACAGCGCCAGTGCCTCGCCGCAGCACCTCGAAACAACCACGCGGTAAACATTATGGAAAACCAGTTGCAAAAAGGTTATGCATTGTGTTATGTCATCCAATAACCCGTTCAGTCATTCTACAAATAACTTAGCTATAGCTTAATATGCTGTGCTACAATATAAATGTTTTATGTAGGCTGTTTTAATTTAATGAAATTCTATAGTTTAATCTTAATGTTATAAGATATTATATAATTTTAATGTTGCATGATATAATTTTATGTCGTATCATTGTTAGGGGCCCTGGTTTTTCGCGAAAAGAGTTTTGCCCCACTTTGTTTCAGTGCCTTACATGCACATATGCCATTCTGCTTCATGATTATTGGCAGCGTGTCTATATGAAGAACCGTGTATCATTTGTCGGAGCCAATTACAATAAAGTCTCTGCAAAACCTCACGGCTGTGATTTGCTGGTAGAATCCCAACGTTCGAGAGAGTTAAAATATCCAATCAGTAACCACGAAGCAGAACTGCAGAGGTGCATGTAAGGCACTGAAACAAAGTGGGGCAAAATTCTTTTCGCGAAAAACCAGGGTCCCTAATCATAGTGTATAAATTAATTTTATTACATTACATTATATTATGTAATATCATGTTACTCCGTAATTAGCCCGCAAGTCCTGTATTTTACCACTCTACCACATTGCCTGTCGTATTTTAAGAAAACTCGGTTAAACAATAAATACAAAAAAAAAAACAATTTAGTGTGGTTAAACGTTGGTGGGATTAAAACACGACTTTTTAAAATTATTCGGAGAAACCTTGTTTTTATTCTGCACAGACACTGCTGGCCAAACCAGTGTGTTAATTTGCGAACAGTTTTATAATTGGAAATTCTATAGATATGAAAATATCTGTATTAGGCTACAAAGACCTTACAGTCATTAAGACTGGTTACAAAAATGTTTGGGTAAATGAAAATGCACGTAAAAACATGCGCCTATAAATCTCTTATTTTAAAGACTCAACCTGATGGGCAATACTCTACACTCAAAAGATTTTCTCTGACGTGAAGCGTTCTGTGACAGGCCACGTTGTTGGTCAATGAAAGAAGTGGAGTGTACGTAAGTTTAGTCTGCTGTCAGAAAATAACAAGAATTTTGCTCAGCCATAGTTATTCGTCAGTAAATAATTCAGGGTCTCAAACCGTGACCCAATTGCAAATAAATTGATGTGCTGACGAGTTGGATACCTGTCCTTACCGTAAAAATTATTTGGGTCATGAACGTTTCGCGAAAAGAATTTTGCACCAGTGTGTTTTAGTGCCGTACGTTCACATCTGCAGTTCTTGTTTATAGCAAGTGATTTGATGTTTTAACTTATACGTTTATTTAGGCTTATACCCACAAATCACAGACGTATAGTGTTCTAGTAACCTTATTCTGATTGGCGCAGGTACATGAGAAATATCGCTTCACAAACACACATTGCTAATAACAACGAAGCACAGCTGCTGATGTGCAGGTTTAGGCACTAAAAAAACTGGTGCGAAATTCTCTTCGCGAAATTTTCGTGATGCTAGTGATTATAGTTAGATACATGGAAATATCGTTGGTTCAACGACCAGCCGGCTGGACTCCACAGTCCTGTGTACACTATGTCCTCAACTACTTGTACATTGTCTGCTGCTCCAGTGAGTGGACAGTTGTACATGTGACAAGGTAGCGCGGCAGTCAGTGAGTGTTTTCATACATGTCTGCTGTTTGTACACAGTCCTCAAGGAAGAGTTTTAGTAACACTGACCCAGTAACGAAAGTAATTAAGCGCACAAAAAATTTAAATCTAACGCGAAGTTTCCGAGACTCCAATTATAGCGCCTGTTTTGAACCGTCTTACTTAAGTAAACGTATAGTGCTTACGAAAAAGTATTGTATACTATGCTGTCCCTAAAACGTCTCGTAAAGTAGTTTCTGTGAGTGAAACAATCTTCCATCATCAGCCCACGATGATGATGCTGTCGGACGACGGGGGTTGAAAGAAGGAGGACATTCTCGTTGTAGACAAACAACCGGACATTGAGGCAGTGAAGGCAGAAGGAGAAATGTGTCGCCGGCCGGCGTGTTTGATGAATGACTTGCCACGGCAGGGTAGACTACAAGACGACAGGCACCTCTCTTCGCAGACAACAGCCACGAGGAAAGAAAGACACGCGGCAGAGGCATTAGTGCTTGTCGACCTTCCTCGCATTTGTCTCGGCCGCCGCTGGTGACTTTATGTCACCATCCTTAGCCGTCTTTAGTAGAATGCCGGAGTCTTGAATGTTGCAACACTGCTTCGGGGGTCTGCTGCTTATCACTTCCTGGCCAACCTAGACTCTGCAACGTGTATAGATGCAGCTTTAGAGTCGTGTACACGTCTATACTGACTAAGGCAGACAATGAGCGACCGGCAGCAGGCCTCCGACGCAGCGTTGTCACATTCAAGACTCCGGCCTTCAACTAAAGACGTCTATCCCGTGCGAGCTTGCAGTTTCGATAAGGTCGACGTTCCTGCCAGGATCAACAGCTACCTCGCACTTACGACTGTCGTACAGCACCTCCCTGAACACGTTTCAAGTGACAGTCAGTTCAGTTGAACTGTGACTAGAGATGATGGTTTTTTGCGGGAAAACTTGACTATTTACTGGGCTCCAACGTACGTTTAGTTAAACCAAAGACTGCTGGCTTTGGCTTGTTCTTGGCACAGACTGAATAGCAATACAGACGCGAAATGACGTGGCGACTCCTTTGATAGGGTGAAATTCTCCGCTTATTGGCTGCCCGAGGCGGTTTATATCAGCCCCGTGTCTGATAGGCTTCTGCACACTACTGCATGTTTCCTTCATGCTGCGGGCTAGCAGGACTGCCGCCTTTCTCAGATTGGCGGTATGCATTTCCGCCATGTTGCTGGCCAGTGAAGACATTCAGCTGGCGTGTGTGACTGAGTTTGCTGTCCTACCGGCCATTTCACTTCTGTATTCCTAAATGTTCTGTGCTATGACTAGAGCAGGGAAGAAGATTGGTCACGCTCCAAAGGGGAGGCAGTATTAGATCGGACTATGCAATATGAGAAGAGATACGCCATATTCGCATTATTCTTTGGGAACAGACTATAATTCTTTAGCCTGCACAGCCTTTAACACAATCTGCGATATCATTAGTAGAGACCCGGAAATTTCGCTATTTAATTTGAAACTACGTTAGATTTCAAACAACTGTACACGTTACTTACTTTCGCGATTAGATCAATGTCAATGAAACTCTTCCTTGAGGACTGTGAACCAATAGCAGACCTGCATGAAAACACTCACTGACTGCCGCGCTACCTTGTCACATGTACAACTGTCCACTCACTGGAGCAGCAGACAATGTACAAGTAGCTGAGGACATAGTGTACACAGGACTGTGGAGTCCAGCCGGCTGGTCGTTGAACCCGTGATATTTCCGGGTTTCCAATCATTAGGGCCAGGTAGTGGTCGCGAAAAGTTTATTACCACACTTTGTTTCAGTGTCTTCCGTGTGCACCTGCAGCTCAACTTCATAATTATTTGCAAAGTGTTTTTGTTCAGCGTTATTATTCATTTGACTGTGCTAATCAGTACATGGATAACTGTGACACAACACGTCTGTGATTTGCGAGTTTAACCTCCGGACGTTGTATGTTAAGGCATACAATCACTGACCACAAAGCAGAGATGCAGGTGCGCACGTAAGGCACTGAAACAAAGTGGTGCAAAATTATGTTCGCGAAAAATACCGGGCCTTATTGATCTTTAGTAGAGGTACGTAAATTTCGCGGATTCATCTGGCAGTAGCCTAGATTGCTCAGTCCTGTACACGCTCTGGATACAGTCGATTATTCATTGGCTTACGACATTACAAGCGATAGCTCTATGAATTATTTCCTTATTTACTACTGGCTTGCAGTAGTCAAGTGCGTTTCGTGACAGCCGCCAGCTAATCACACACGAGATTGACGTAACTCTAATCATTACCCATAAGTAGGGCCACGATTTTGTCGCGAAAAGGTTTTTGCCCCACTTTGTTTCAGTGTCTTACGTGCACACCTGCACATCAACTTCATGATTATTTGCAAAGTGTTTTTGTGCAGAGTCATTATTCATTTGACTGAGTCAATCAGTACATGGATAACAGCCACACATAACACGTCTGTGGTTTGCGGGTTTAACCTCCACACGCTGGGTGTTAAGGCATCCAATCACTGACCACATAGCAGAGAGGCAGGTGCGCACGTAAGGCACTGAAACAAAGTGCTGCAAATTTCTTTTCACCATAAAATCGTGGCTCTACCCATATGATGTTATGTGACGTCATTTACGTATTTGACTGCTTTGGTCACTCAACTGTTGAAATTTTAGTTATTGGCCAAAAGCGCTTCGGGCCTTAACTCAGGACGTTGTATGCTAATGAAAGATGTTTGCGATCAACTGCTTGGAGTCTAGTCAACAGTAAAAAAACGCACATCACATCTTGCATGTCTCTAGCCATGAGTTTGGACATGAACTTTTCGCGAAAAGAATTTTGCCCCAGTTTGTTTCAGTGCCTTGCATGCACATCTGCAGCTTTTTTTCGCGGTTATTAGCAGCGTGGCTTTGTGAAGTTACGTTTCTCATTAGTAGGGCCCGGTAGTTTTCGCGAAAAGATTTTTGCCCCACTTTGTTTCAGTGTCTTACGTGCACACCTGCAGTTCAACTTCATGGCTATTGACAGAATGTTTTTGTGCAGAGTCGTTATTCATTTGACTGTGCCAATCAGTACACGGATAACTGTCACACATCACGTCTGTGATTTGCGGGTTTAACCTCCACACGCTGGGTATTATGGCATCCAATCACTGACCACATAGCAGAGATGCAGGTGCGCACGTAAGACACTGAAACAAAGTGCTGCAAAATTCTTTTCGCGAAAATTACCGGGCCCTACTCATTAGACTGTGCCAATCGGAATAAGGTTGCTGCAACACCACACGTCTGTGATTTGCGGGTAGAACCCTAAGACACGTGAGATTTAAATATTCAATCACTGACCATGAAGCAGAACTGTAGATGTTCAAGTACGGCACCAAAACAAACCGGGGGAAAAATTCTTTTCGCGATAAGTAGAGCCACGATTTTGTCGCGAAAAGATTTTTGCAAGATTTTGTTTCAGTGTCTCGCGTGCATCTCGGCAGCTCTGCTCACGGCTATTGGCAGCGTGTCTTTGCTCAGACACGTCTCTAATTTGACTGCACCAATAACAATGAGGCTATTGTGACGCAATACGCCTGTGATATTTATCAGTAGAACCTCAAGACGTGTGACAGTTAAAACATCCAATCACTAACCATGAAACAGAGTTGCGGATGTGAACGTAAGGCATGGAAACCAAATGGTGCAAAAATCGTTTCGCCATAAAATCGTGGCTCTAGCGATAAGTTCATGTAAGCTAGTTTGAAAAACAATGATGAGAAGTATTATGAACATTTTGTTTGTTTGAAATAAGTAATCCCTTTTCTACAAAGATTTAGCTTCGTGTAATAATGCAGTTCGGATCGTACAGCTACGAAATAAATTAACAACTGTAAATAGAACTGCCTAGAGATTCGGGTAATGCATTGCGAGAGCGTTTAATGTAAGTCTGTTGGAACGACTTCAAGATTAAATACTTGGAGCTTTATTAAATGAAGAAATATGAACCATTTCAGCGAACTCATTGCAGAGGTTTATCTCTGATCGCAGGCAAATAACATGAATTTGGGGCAATCTTTTGGACTGACGTTTATGAGTGAGACATTAAGGGAGAGAGAGAGAGAGGGCGAGAGAGATATCCACGGCAGTTTAATAGTATGTACGTAAAATATTTGAAAACTTTCCTGCCAACGAAAAATGGATGATACTAAATGAAACATGACTAAAATTTATAATTTAACCTTTGCGTGCTGCGCGCTTAAAAAGTGAAAAGTGTGCGGAATGATGTAAAAGTTCGATACCATCTGGTATATTCAACGCTAATAATAACAAGCTATATATATATATATATACACACACATAGAGAGAGAGAGAGAGAGAGAGAGAGAGAGAGGTTAATCGCCATAATGATTTGGCGTTCAAATGTGATAATTTGTGCCGAATCCTACTGGGGATTAAGACCCGCCATATACGGCAATGTGTAGCCAAAAACGCGACTCTGTTCTAAAATAAGTGTGAAAATTCCAGGATATCGAACAAGGTATAAGTAGCGCCACGATTTTGACGCGAAAATATTTTTGCCCCACTTTGTTTCAGAGTCTCTCGTGCACATCGGTAGCTTTGCTTCATGGTTATTGGCAGCGTGTCTTTGTTAGACACGTTTCTCATTTGACTGCATAAATCAGAATAAGATTATTGTGACTCCTTACGTCTGTAATTTGCTAGGCAAGTGAGAGTAAAATCATCCAATTACAGGCGGTGTAGCAGACTTGTGTAGACGTGCACATGACGCATCGAAACCAAATATTGCAAAAAAAAATCGTGGCTCTAGGTATAAGTCTAAATGAAAACTTTTATACCGTTAAATGCGGGTCACGTCGTGCTAAGGCTGATTATAATTAGAGATGCTACTTCTCCAGAATCTGCTGTATGGTAAGCATACCACGAGAATCCTGGGCTAAATTCATGACGAAAATGTTAGTTATAAAATATTTGCACAACATCGTCAGTGCACAATTTGGCAACACAGCACGGAGTAAGACCCAACTTGCTTGCGCTGCACAGATACTGTATCTATCAATCATTGTTCTGACTCTCATATTATATGCAGTCCACTATGATTCTACATTTAATCGACGTAATATACTTAAAATTATACCTAGACGTGATGAGCAAGAGGTTTTATTTGCGAAATATATATACACTTGTTATAAGGAAAAAAATTTAATTAAATCTCTTAATTTACTTCTTAACGATAGTAAACATATTTAAGCCTGCAGCCTCGCACTTAGGCAACACGCACATGTTATTACTAGACCACCTTGAGTACCATGGTTTTTCATATGTTTTAATTTGTGTACATTTGATGTACTATTCAGTGATACATCTACTTTTTTAATTTGAAGCATACAATTAACACGAATATTCGCATAAGTCCGAAAAAATTATTTCCAGAAGATGTCATTTGTGTATGGCTATGTAATTTCCGGCGTACGTATCATTTTCCTACACTTGGAATTTTTCTAAATCTTCTTTTTTTTTTTTTTTTCATAAAACAATCTTTGTAACTTTGCAAATAAATATTTTGACAATTAAAACTTTTGTACAACGATGAAAAATATGGTTTATATTTTCAAGAAAATTTATTTGCATTGTGTATGAGTGAAGTATGCTGCAAGGATACGAAAAATTTGCGTTTCCGTTTACGTGCAGGCTGGAATTCAAACATCTATATTTTTGGGTACATATCTGACACTTTCCGAATGGCGCTAACCTAATAATAAAGAAGCAGCTAAATGCCGACCAATTATGTGGTATGACTGTGTCAGAGAGCAGCCAATGAACAGCTGATATATGCTTGAACGCACAGATATTCTTGGAGGCTAGCCTACATGTCAGTGAACCCGCGAATTTTACAGGTCGCACAGGATTATCTTTCAAAGAACCTAACGCATAAGTAAAATAGTAATCCTTAAAGATTTTTTTATTGCGGCCAAAACAAGTGTTTTGAAGTCCTTTATAGACATGAAAAACTAAAAAAAAAATAATCTTAAAAATAGAATAGGAGTATACAACATGCCTTTGTCTTTGACACTTCGTCATAAACTGATAAGTTATCATTATTGAATATCTAATGACGATCTATTGCTAAGAATACTACATACCAGTTCAGTGACTTGTGTCTTAGAGGTTAGAGTGAAGTGTGATGCACGTGCTGTATCACCCTTAGCGCACTTCAACGCCTCTAACGCACAATATACGTCCACAAGGCAGCCAACTTAACCATGACGTCAATATTTTTGACACAATTTCGAGTCTGCGCAACGTATGAATTTCACGTATCTATGCTATTAAATCGTACATCGTACTCTGTATTCAATTGCCATGCATTAGCTGGCGTTACTCAATGTTTTTGAAACAGCATTTAGCGTAGTATAGTGCACCCCTTATGATTTACCACTTTTTTTTTACTCTAAACCGTTTTCGTATCTTCCCCATCCTGTGAACTGTACAGATGTCTACCGTGAGAAGCTAACACTTCCTACACACGCAATGTAATTTTCCCTTAAAAATGTCTTCCTTCGTAGGCACATTAATCCGAGGTCGTTTAGAAGTAACGTATTTTTCCAGCGCGATTGAACTTAAAGACTGTTGCTTTTCATAACACAGTTTTATTAGTTTAACTTTTCTTATTGAGGTTAAGATAAGTTTGTTTGTGCTAGGCTGAGGTAAACTTCTAATACCCTGCCACAGAAGAGGTTAAGGTAGGTAACAAACTTATAGTTTATTTGTTTAATTTTTGAGAAACGATATCGACTTTTCTGGCTTCGACCGACATTACGGTTTGGTTAAGCAAGTTTGTTATTTTTATGTGTGTGGGCTTGAAGTAGATCGTGGATATGCATAAATATTAAATTATAGAAATACAAAATTGTATAAGGAATTAAGGCATTATATATATATATATATATATATATATATATATATATATATATATATATATATATGACTTGGGACACGTGGCGTGAATTATCAAGACCTCGTTACGAAAAATTTTATTTTGTGTGTGCGTTTGTGTGGAATGAGAAGTAAATGTGAGTAAATATTTATATAATTTCATTTAATGAACAATCATTACTTGGAATTTATTGCCAGTAAAGTATACGCTCGTGTCTGCAACCTGCCAGATGTAGGAAATATTTTTTTTAAAAATGTCCTTGGTCACCCCATACGTGTTCGAAGTCACCTCTGCTGACATAAACGCACATTTTAACGACCTGAAAAATACGTATTTTCGGTCATCTTCTATATTTTCGCCTCAGGTTTACGTCCGTCTCTTGTTTCAGTCGCGTGACTGTTGTAATAAACATCCCCTTTTTTTTGTGAGTACCGTATATTTTAGCTCATGCAAGGTTTAATACCTTACGCGAATATCCACAGCTCGTTCATTGTTTATAAGACGTGTGGTTTTGAGGTTTTTTTTTTTTTTTTTTTTTGCTTTAATGATTAGGGAACTGAAAAATTTGCTTTTCCTTTTGGACTCTAGCTAGAATTCAAACTACTGTATTGAAATATTTGACACCTCCTGGGGAGCGCTAAGCCAATAACAAAAAAGACGTTAAATGCAGGCTCAGTCATGTCAAAGTTAATCCTACTACCGGCTGGAAAGAAAATGTGTTTTCTTATAGGAGAGCTTAGCACAGGGAAGCAGATAGTTTCGCTTAATGAGTCTAATAAAGTACGAGACCGTACTAAAATTAAATTTAACTAGACTCGGCAAAGAGAGAATCTATTTAAATTAGTTTTAAAGTGAAGAACTAACCAATTTGGATTTCGAATTATCAATTTCATGTAACTTAAACTTCACTAAACATCAGTGATTGGTCAGTTTACACCCCTTACTGACGCCAGCGCTCAAGCGGCAGAAATTGTCCCTTGCCAAACATTCGACATTAATCTTTACAACCTGCAGTAGAGAGTAGACTTAATCTTAATCATGTCCCTAGTAGCAAATACAATCATTTTCACTTTGCCAAAGCGGCCAACGTTCGCTAGTATGATGGTATAATTTTGCTGGAATGGTTGTTAATCAGGCCATATCAGTAAATATGTTAGTAGTTGTACTGAAATAATTTTAATGTGGGCAACTTATTTTAAAAAGACTGACATATTTCAGTATACGGTCCCCAAGCAGACATAGCAAACTATAGCAACAAGCATCTGAGTATAATAAGAATGCTTGTGGTTCACATGTGGTTAATGTGTGGTGTGGGTGACTTCATTATTAGAGCCAGTGATTTTTGGTGAAAAGAATTTTGCAACAGTAGCTGTGCATAGTGGGCAGTAAATGAATGCTTTTAACTCTCAGCGTCTCGGCGTTCTACCCACAAATCACAGACATGTGGTGTTCCTGTAACCTTGTTATGATTGGCGCAGTCAAATGAGTGAACGGTAACTGCAATTATGCATTCTGCCAATAACCATGAAGCAAAGCTGCACATGTGCACATAAGGCACTAAAAAAAATTGACGCAATTTTTTTTCACCAAAAATCACTGGCTCTATTCATTATGGATTACGTTAGCCACACGTGGGCCGCGGGTGCATTTCGAGTGTTTACTGCCTGTGGGCTGCTTATCACGATCAGATTTGCGCTAGTGGGCCAGTTGATATTTGCTATTTGGGGTGGTATCACTGAGTCAGCGAGCAGCCAATGAATATCTGCTGTCTGCTTGAATACACAGATATTCTTGGAGGATAGTGAACTGGCAATTTTTTTAAGGTACCTAGCAATTATATGAAACGGTAAATAACGACCCCAGACACTTGTTTTCTCGTTCGGGACCACACGTGTTCGATTCAAGACTCCGGCAATTCTGATTCCTGTTTTATATGGTCTCTCAAAAACACTATTACCAAAAGATAGGATTTTTCCTTAACAAAGTTCGTGGTCCACTCTTCTCCCATTTCCCGTACTTGTGTAAGTCGTAACTATCAAAAACAAAAAAGCTTTTCATATTTCAAATTCGATTTTAAAAGTCCACCTCACTGATTATTATAACTGTTCTTAACTGAGTCCGATCATATCTAATATAATGTTTGTGTGACTGTGTAATTTACAAAACATTAATGTGTAAAAAAGTGATAAGAGGTATTTTTTTCACACTCTCTTTAGATCTCTGTGTCTACAAAATTTCGTTTATAGACAAAGTTATTTACTTCTTTGCGTTTGTGTAGTATTTTGTTTATTTGGCATACAGTTAAGTCTGGCATTTATTTTGTGCATTCCGTATATAACTCGTAACTGTAGCATAATTGGATCCCGGTTTATCAATCACGTTGTAACTTATCCCTGACGAGAAGCGAACCCACTATTAATCATACAGGAGTCCGTTCCTTCCTAGTTGAATTACAATTGATTACTGACTGTGGCAGATGCAGATGTACAAACTGCGTGCACATCTGCAACTCTGTTTCACCGTTGTTTTCAGAGTGTATTTCACTCATTTGTCTGTACCAATCTGAGCAAAGTTACAGTGACACCACACGTATTTGATTTGCAGGTAAAACCCCGAGATGCTAAGAATTTAAAAAAGTCCAATCACTGACCACGAAGCAGAGCTGCATATGTGGACATAAGGTATTAGGGGTAATTGTCGCACAGTTCTTTTCACCAAAAATCAACCATGTTATTGTGTGTGTTGGTGGATGCCGGCTGCCAGCCATGTAGTACAACCACGGACAAGCGCCGTGTAGGCCTGCAACAGTCGGTGTCGAAGCACAGAAGAAGCAGAGGGCCCGCGTGTGGTATAGTGCCTCGGGCGAGCCAACATTGACACTGGAACGCGATACGGCTTAGCGCTGACCGACAAGATGCTTTGCCCCTAATAAGAGAAAATAGACGAGGTCCAAGTATTTTCTTAACAGACGTAAAATGTTTGTATTCCCCCGCTGGCGTGCTTTCAGGGCCGTTGTTGGGATAGGTCAGCGCTGCCGGGCGGGCGAAGGTACACACGGTAGGGCCGCGCCGAGTGGGAACGAAGTTGTGGCCGACCACACAACATTGTTATTATATGCACCTTGGCGGAGGACCTGGGCGTTGTTTGTCGAGTCTTGCCCTTGCAGCGGGAAAACTGTGAGCATCATCTTCTCTTGTCTCTAGCCGACACTATCTACGTGCCACTAGTCGCCTCCTCGCACCACCACACCTGCGAAACTCGCCTCTACGGCCGCGTGGCTCGCTTAGCCATCGGACACGTCTTTGCACTCACATGACCCTATAAGAATATGTTCAAGTGCGATAAAATCATAATTTCATATGTTTATGAAATTGTCTTGTAACTACAGTATCCTCTCACAAAACAATTTTACCTCAAATAGTTATTCCCATAATGGTACGTCAAAGAAAAATTTGCATATAACGTTGCCATGCAAATAGTGAAAAAATAATTCACTTATTTAAATGGAATATTTCACGGTTAACTAACATCCCATGAGCTATGTAATGAAACATTTATAAACTCACAAATTAATATTAAAAACAAACACGAAATAAGTAATTAGTAATTTTGAATAAATATTTACTTACAAAGTTGGCAAATATCATTATCTAGGATTGTCATTGAGTATTTTATCCATACTGGCTTCGAAAAAAGCGTAGAAATCAATTTACGTTTTCAGCGTTTATTTATCTACCAGGCACTCGAAACATTGCGTGACGGCTCGTGATACCACTTTATTTAATGTATGATTATACCACATGTATTTCTCTGTGTACGAGGGCCAATCTTGCTGACGTAGTCGCAATATTTCTCGTGTTCTCGCCCTTCAACGAGGTCCATGGCCGACGCTCTACGACCCAACCGCGAACTTTCATTTCATTAGCGCGTCTGTTCCCGCTCTTTGTGCGAGTGCGTGTACGATCGCCCGCCGATCGCTAAGCAACGCATTTGCTCCGTCGCATCGTAGACAAAGCGACCGAGGCAAAACAAAGACCAAGAAAGGGAGGGAAACAAAAAAAAATAATAGGGAAAGGGCACGAAGGGAAAAAAATACTACACCTTTATGCGGATGTATGAGTGTGAGTGTGCTCTCACATCAAAGCATTTTCCACTTTATTACACTTGGTTTGCTCGCACCCTCCCTAACTCTGCCTTCACTCACCCCTCAACCCCCCTCCTCGGCCCAGATGTTGCACTTTCATTCTGATATCTTCGGAAACCTTTAATTTCCGAAGCGCTACCAAGTCAGATACCAGTTGCCTCCCACGGTAGCTTAGAAAATAAAACCTCGCACACTTGTCCTTTGATGTACCAGCACAAAAATATCAAGGATTATGAATAAAGAGATTGAGTCGGAAACTGTCAAGAAGTTATTATAAAATGTACAAGTTACTGCACGCGACTAGTTGATAAGAGACTTACCACAGGAGAACTTCTCCCCTCCCATCAGGATAGATATCAATGTCCAAAGCGCAACACTACAGACACTGACTACAGTAATACAGACGTGAAATGATACGGCTGCTTTACGTGATAGCACAGACTAATTTGTAATACAGACATGAAGTGACGTGGCGGTTCGTTTGATACTAGCGAACTTCAACGCTTATTGGCTGTCTGAGTTTGTTAATACAAGCCTAGTGTCTGATTGGTCTACACATATTACATCAGGTTTCCGGTTGGTCTGGCTACCGGCTACCAGGGCAGCCGCCGTAAGTTGAATGGCTGTAGGCTTATCCACCATTTCCCGGGTCCCCGGATTTTCGCACGTGGGAATCGTGCCGGACGATGCCGTTGGTCGGTGGGTTATCTCGGCGATCTCCCGTTTCTCCCGCCATTTCATTCCGGCGCTGCTCCATACTCACCTCATGTCACCCTTTAGCCAGCGTTAAAGACCTTCATATCTCTCACTCACTCACTCACTTATCCACCATGTTGCTGGCCAGGGAAGCCATTTTGCTGGAGTGTGTCACTGAATTTACCATCGCACTGTTGGCTATTTCACTTCTGCGTTACTACATATTCTGCGCTGAAGGTTTCCTAAACGTTGGTAATGACACCAGAATTTCGTGAAAATATCCCATTGCAAGTTGATTTTCAAACACTGTAGCGCATTCCAACGTCATTGTTTCGATTATTTAAACTGTTATGTTACTCGTGCGCGTACATGCGATTAATAGGCATATTATTAGGCTGAATTACTTCAGTCTGATTGGTTGAGTCGAATTATTATCCCTCCCCCCTCCTCAGAGACGGACACCCGGCCATTATGTAGAGAATCTGTCAATTTCACGATAACATATGGCAACAAGCTGGATTCCACTGGCCTATGCTCACACGAGTACACACTAGTGATGTTATTGGCGCCTGACCTTGGTATCTTTGTGTGCCTGCATTATGGGAAACTGGGCATTTTACAATTGACCTTATAGTTTGAGAATGGGAAAATTCGCGGGTTCACTGATATGTAGGCTAGCCTCCAAGAATATCAGTGTATTCAAGCAAACATCAGCTGTTCATTGGCTGCTCTCTGACACAATGCTATCACATGATTGGGCCTGCATTTATTTGCCTCCTATTTAATTGGGAAATCGTTGTCCAGGAGACGTCAAGTAAGTCAGGACTCAATTGGGCGGCATTAAGCAGAAATAAACAAGTCTACATGTAAACGGAACTGATATATTCAAGGTCAAAAGCTTTCTTTTCTAAAAATAATTTTCTCGGGTCTCATTTTTTATCAAATATTACGATTTAGTACTTCTTCCGATATTCTATTTTCGTTGTTCATTTCTTCCCATTTGACTGGGCCAATGAAACTTCTGGTTCGCCACAATTCAACTTCTGTTATTGGTTTACAAACAGATTAAGCTGTGCGAATGATCTTCGTCCAACCATGTAAGTCGCGACAGTGTGACAAACTGAAGCGTTTTGCTGGATACACGTTATTACTAGCTTATGTTGTTGGGTTGTAGAAAACGCACAGATACATAAAAGAACTAAGCACGAGGAAATAATTAACAAAAAGCCTAACAAACCAGTGGCGGCTCGTAGATTGTTGCCAGGGAGAGCATAAGTTGCAGAGAACTGTACAGGATTGTGTGATAGTGGACGCTACGTCCACTGACACGCTGGTATGTAGGTGCCGCTTATTACTGACTGGTTGAGAAGACATTAGATTTCAAACAACTGCACATGTTACTTCCTTTCTCGACTGGAGCTCTGTTGATGAAACTCTTCCTTGAGGACTGTGAACCAATAGCAGACCTGCATGAGAACACTCAGTGACTGCCGCGCTACCTTGTCACATGTACAACTGTCCACTCACTGGAGCAGCAGACAATGTACAAGTAGCTGAGGACACAGTGTACACAGGACTGTGGAGTCCAGCCGGCTGGTCGTTGAACCCGCGACATTTCCGGGTCTATACTAAATGAATAGCGTATGGGGAGGAAATCCGAGGGCAGGGTATTGTACCCCGAGTGCAGATTTTTTACTGGACGCTAGTAAGCATGTGCATATCCTGATGGGTGACATGAAATGAAGCCCTACAATGGAAAGAGTGAGTGAGTGATTTTTGTCAGCGCTCAACATCGAGGTCTTAAGAGTTGGTGAGGTAAGTATGGATCAGCGCCGGAATGAAAGGGCGGGGGAAACGGGAGATCCCCGAGAATACTCGCCGACCAGCGGTATCGTCCGGCACATGCGAAAATCCGCAAAACGACTCCGCCGGGAATCGAACCCGGATCGCCTTGGTGGGAGCCGAGAAATCTGACCGCTCGGACACCATGCCCTCCGGGTCCCTACTGGCTGGTCACAACAGAATAAGTAGCCAGTAGATAATTTGTGGAAATGGTATACAGCGGCGCGTTCGCACGAGTGTACAGTTCTCGGCAACTTGTGCCTTCCATGCCAACAAACCTCAAGCCGCCATTATAAGAAACACACTAAGGAAGCCATGAATGGCAGTAGTCAACAAACATAAAAAGCTCCGAAAATGGACTATACTCAGTATTTAATGGAGACAGATAAGCCAGACAAAGAACAATCAAGGTGTATGAAAATGGCGACAGTGATGTACAAATACAACGAGGGCAACACAAATGAGCACAGCGACTCAAATTGTTGTAGACAAGACAGCACAATGAACAAAACACAGCTGATAACAGTAAGCTCGCTTTGAAGACTACAGTCACGACGTTTAGGGAAATGTCCCGTCTACAGGCACACGAACAATCAATTTCGCATGCTACAGTATTTAGTATACTTTGTAGCGTCAGATATAAATTTTTCCCCCTTTATCTCTAACCGTATCTTATCAACTTCCGAATAGGGTCTTATTTTAAAACATACTTACAGTTTCAGCTCAAGTAAACACGTCCCTGAAATTTTTGTGAAGAAAATATTTTTGTACCATCTTGTTTCAGCGTTCACATTTGCACCTCTGCTATATGGCCGGTGATTTGGGGTTTTTAACGCTCAGTGTCTCGTAATACCCGCTTATGACAGACGTGTAGCGTCACAGCGACCTTATTCTGATTGTAACTGTCAAATAATGTTCGTCTGTGCACAAAAACCGCACGAGCTACACGAAAGTTCGTGAACCAAGCTGGTACAAATTTCTATTCCCAAAAATCAAGTGCTTCTACAAATGTATCAGCGTTTGGTCGTTGCAAGCGCGTGGCTGACTGTTATGAGGTTGGCAACACCGGGAACTGTCGTTGACCTGATGAAATATCGGACAAAATATCGACTCCCTGCGGGAACTACGGCAGCGGCAACCCAGCACTGTGAAAGAGAATCGAGAAGCGCGGAAGAAACGTCCGTTGTTGTACCAACTGCAGAGCAAAACTATCAAAGCACAGCGTAAGTTTAAATGTGCGGCCTGTAATAAAGAACACTCGCAATAAGTGATAGCTTACGAAGCACGCAACTGCCAGAAGTTGCCTTACATGTGTTTTACAAACGACGGTGTTTCGCGTATTATTTTTAAACGTGGTTTTACAAAATATGAGATAACGATTTAACTGAGTTAAATGAAACTTGATTGGCGCAACCAAATAAAAGAATAAATCATTTGAGAATCACTGCATGCCACTTTCAAGTAAGAGCTCTTAAATAATGTGAAACTGAAAATATATTTCTTGATAAAATTTTTTTAAAATAAGGCACCGTTGATTTAAAAAATTGGTGTAAGAGTTACTTCTGTGTTTAACGGTTGAGTTTCGCGCTTTGAAGAGTAAACATGCATAATAAACCCACGTGAAAAATGTGACATGTGGTGTTTCTCAAATGACTGATTAAATTAATTTATGTATGGAAAAACTAAATTTTTTGTTGCTGAAATATAATTATTCCGTTGTTTATTTTTTTTGATCATGTGTAATATTTGGCCAGCACAGCTAAATGTTTTTTTTTTGTTTGAGAGCAGAATTTTGGGCCGAGCCGTTAAAAAAACTATGGTACATCCTAGAATCGAACCCGACGCTTCTCGCATTGAAGATCGCTCATTAGCACCGACGATTAGGACTGAACGTTGGTGACCAACACATCCTAACATATGTATGGCTCGTGAAATTGAAAAGATTTACGCAAATATAGATACAAAGAAATTTTACCGAACTGGTTTGTACCGGAACGCAACATAATTAATAAATACACTAATACAAATAGCTTTAATGCAAATTGTTTGTCACAGAAATCGCAAAATAAATATCGACGTGTTATATAAAACTACGGAGTGGACTAACATAAAGGTTTGGCTGTTGTAAGGAAATATGTATTAGTGCGCTTCCATACAAAGTATTACATTTGCGTCAAGCAATTATTTTACTGTCAGGCATATGTACTTTGCCAAATAAACTGCATATAATGTTGGGTCAACATAATCACGCGTTATTGTACAGTATTTTGTCCTTGTAGCAAAATATTTAGTTAGTTCAAGTAATGAATTATTTAGCCATACTCAAACAAATATTCCTCAAATATTTTTTTAGTTGTTGGGTGATGGAAAATTCGCTTTACAGCTTTGGCACTGTCAAAAAATACTTGGAATTTTAAACAGGCTGCGATGATATTTCCACGAAGTGAAGTCGGTCAGCAAGAAAAGTTCTTGGCAGGGAAGATTCCTATGTTAATTTTTGCAATGGAAACTATAGTTACGTAGAAGCAAAATAACTTACCTGAGTTAAGAGGGGGTTTTAGACAATTTTACTGTATTTTAAGTTTTTGAGCCATAACATTTATTCAGATTGTATTAACAATATTTTCTCTCCGACTAAACATAGGATATATTCTTGGTAAACTGCTTGACATAAATTTTAATGGAATCTCTCATTAATTTGCCATGCAATATCATTACCAGAGAATTCGTGACAGTTAACCTGTAACTCTCTTGCGATGATTCTGCATGACAAACTAATCAAATATTCCATTATTATTTATGTCAAGCAGTTTACCAGGAATATATCCCATGATTTGTCGAAGAGAAAATTTTCATTTCATAATATAATTTGAATAAATGTAGGCTCAAAAATAGAAAATTCAATAATATTGTCTAACACTCCTAAGCGTGCTCAGTCATTTAATGGTTGTTCTTCAACCTTGAACAAACTTAGCAATATATCAAAATAAACAAAATATGTTCTCGTATAGAAAACGGCACACATGATTCTCACAACTGCAAAACTACAAATTCCTATGAGAGAATTCAAATGATAAATATTCAAACAGTCAACTGAATGTTATTTACAGTTAATTTCACTGAATTAACTGTTGCAGAGTAAACGTACATATTTTCCTGGTGGAAATACGACTTTCAAATTGTGGAATAGTTGGCGCGAGGCAGGCTACAACGTTTGTAGCTGTCAATCAACTAATGGACGACATCGCCGACACAACCCCTCCTGCATTACGTGACATTGCGACCACGCCCCCTTTATTTCCTATATCCTAAACGACCGCATCGAAATGTATCAACTCTAGCACGCATTTGCATCTCCATACACAGAGACCGAAAAATTCGCGCGTTCACTGACCTGTAGGCTAGCCTGCAAGCATATTTGTGAATTTAAGCAGACAGCAGATGCTCATTAGCTGCTTGCTGTTAAATGGATAATTGTCTGTATTAGTTACATTGTTTTAATGGCTCAGAGACTTCTAGGAGGTATCAAATAAGTCAGAGGCCAATTGCGAAAGTGATACAAACATACAGCTATTGGAATACTAGCTTGTGCCTAAGTGAAAGCGCGAATTTTTCACTTCTCTAACCATACAGTGAAACATTTTCTTCGCAAAAACACACAAAAAAAAGAATGTTTGAGACTATTTATCTTGAAGTCTTCGTGCGTTTCGTCCAGTGGCAGGAGCACTGACCTACCTACTATGACGATCCGTGTTCGATCCCCTGCGGGCATTGACGCCGAGTTTCCGCTTGTGTGGTAAACCAAACAAACGCTGCCATTCATCAGCGTATTTTCTCGGGGAACTCTGAAGACAGTATGAATAACTCAAAAGTCGGAATTATGTTCCGGCACGCGTCAACACTTTACTCAAGGCAATTACTAGGGCCACGAAATTTTTGCGAAAGAATTTTGCGCCAGTTGGATTCAGTGCCTAACGTACACATCTGCATTTCTGCTTAGTAGGCAGTGTTTGGGTGTTTAAACTATCACCTGTCATGCGTGTCCTGCTCACAAAGCACAGACGTGTTGTGTTAGTGCAACTTTATTTTGATTGGCTCAGACAAATGATAGATGCCACTTCACAATGACATGCTAACAATATCTATGAATAGAGCCACGGTTATTTGGCGAAAAGATTGTTGCAACAGTTTGTTTCAGAGCCTTATGTGCACGTCTGTATCTCTGCTTCATAGTCAGTGATTGGATGTTTTAACCCTCACTTGTCTTGCTTGGATTTCTACTGGCGAATCACGGACGTATTATGTTACAGTTGTCTTATTCTTATTGGTGCAATCAAATGGTAGACACGCCTGAACAAAGACACACTGCCTATAATCATAAAGCAGAGCTGTCTATGTGCACGTAAAACACCAAAATAAAGTGATGCAGAAATATTTCAGTGACAAAATCGTCTCTCTAATAATAGTATTTACGGTAATTTTTAAGTTTTACAAAACAAGTTCCCAACCATGTCAATCCTCATTTACAAAAATTACTAAATGTGATCATTTTTGAACGCTTTTGAAATCATGGTGTATCGCGGTTTTATTCCCAGAAGAGTTACGTAATTTACTACAATTACAAAACTATATGCTTAAAATTAAACATCAAAACCACGTCAATTGCAAAAGTAACATATGAAACACTTTTTTTTATTGAAACTAGTGCTCAAAACTCATGATCGGCGATGAAAAAAACAATGAGTCTAAAATTGCTCATATATGTTTTGTCTTTGCTCGTTTCATTCTAGTGACTGTAACGTTTTCATTCATTTGAGAAAGAGGAAGTGTTATTAAATTGTCTAAATAGTATAAATGGCACAAATCGTAAGGTAAACGTATCCAACTTCATGATTCTAAAGCCTGGAACTTCTGTAACAGAAATATGCAAAACTGATTAACTTATTTTATATGCATTGGTCTCTTAATGCTGAAACTACAAATGCCTGCTCTCTGTTGGTAATCTATCAAACTCGGTATACAAATTCTTCCTAGTTTAGTGAATCCAGCAATTTGGTTTATCACGATATTAAGGTTGCCCGCTACCACGAGCATAAAATGACTTGCAATGTGTTCGTAAAAACGTTTTTTAACGAACATATTCCACATGTGCCCATTGTGTCAACGTACGAACCTAAAATTCGCTTCAAACACCAATTAGAAAAATTATTTTCGGAGCCCCTCAATTCAGCCTTTCTACCTGTTATATCAGGAAAATTGCTCAATGGATTCGTGTGAAACTACTGTAGAAACATGCAATGGCGTTTGCCTAAAACTCTCCACTAATAAATAAAATATGGTCACCACTGAAAGTGTCAGTCAGGCAAGTGATCTGCGATACCACTGCGCACCATTTCACTGTCTTGCACTAGAGGCGATACCGCACCAGATGAGCGGGTCAATATCGCCCTTGGCGCCGTGCCTCACTCACACAAAAACACGGCCAGTACGTGGGAGCCTTAAGGAGGAGTATTAGATAATTTTATTGTATTTTCAATTTATGAACCATAACATTTCTTCAGATTGTATTATCGAAATTTCATCTTCAACAAAGCATAGAATTTACTCTTGGTAAACTGACTGACATAAATTAAAATTGATTATTTTATTAGTTTGCCATGAAGAATGATTGCAAGGTAATTCTTTAAAGTTAACCTATAATTCTCATGTGATGATTCTGCTCGACAAATTAACGAAAGATTTCTTAATTATTTATTTATATCAATTTATCAAGAATATATAATTTGTTTTGTCGAACAGAAAATTTTGATAATACAATTAGAATGAATGTCGTGGCTCAAAGTTGAAAATAAAATTAAATTGTCTAACACACCCTCTTAAGGTATATTAGGAGCATTGCTAGTTTACATTAATGTAATAATTTTTTCTTGCCTAAGTTGGTACGAGGTATTTTTCTTGGTGGACAGCGTGCTCTGTATAGGAGATGTTCTGTGATACGTAGGGTCGATGCGCAGTGGCGATACGCTGGCTCTTGTGGGAAGATACGACCCCGCGTGTCGACACTGCTTTAGCCTTCCCGAGACCGACCCTCCACCCCCTGCCACTCCCGCGTTCTCCTAACACACCCACGCCATTGGTTTATCTGTTCTCGCCTCGGCCGCGAGTGCTCAAATTACACCTCCTGAAGTGAGCATTTCGTATGCGGCATGCGTGCTTGCGCCCGTGCGCACGCGAGGCGTGAACGTGGCAAACGGAACGATTATGTGCGCTCGCATGCGAGGGGATCGTTGCGTCGTTCATGTCCTCGTATCTTTTTAATATTTTTTTTTATGTATACCCCTGCCGTGCGCGACCGGCGGCCACGTCCTTTGTTCGGCTGGTCATGTATGTGCGGCACTGTTTTGACACCCACACTGTTGTGAATGTTGAGTCCGCAATGAACGCTGCGAGGAAGAACACTGCTGAGGTTAAATATACTACATGCTAGAAAGATGAATGTTAAAAGTTTGTCACAGGTAAAATTTCTGCCGCTTGAGCGCTGGTATCGGTAATGGTTGCAAACTGGCCAATCACAGAGCTTTCCTGAATGTTTAGTTACACAAATTTGATCATTTAAAACGCGAAAATTGTTTATTTTCACTTTAAAGTTATGTTAAATGACTTATGTAATTTCTAAAAGTTTTTAAATTTAATTTTACTACAGTTTAGTATTTTTCTGGTCCGTTTGCGATAGCAGCGAAACTAGCGGCAGAAATTTTCCCTGTGCCGAATTTTCTCATAAGAAAACACAATTTCTTTCCAACTTGTAGTAGATTAACCTTAACAACGCTGTAAAACTAAGGTTACTTATACCTACTATACGTAGGTACCTGAACAATTCGCATTTTTTGGGAGCAAACTATAACTCCGACTACTATACAGTAAGTTCGTGTTACTTTTGCAATTGACCATCATCTCTTATGACAGTTCCTGGAAGTCATTGAGCCAATAAAAAAACGTAACTAAATAAAGGTCCGTATCACTGAGCAGCCAATGAACAGCTGGTGTAATTTATGCTTGAATAGCCTACACAGATATTCTTGGGGACTAACTTGCACGTTAGTGAAAACTTGAATTTTTCCAGTCTCTAGCTACAGGTGGTTCGAGATTTTGGTCAACACTCAACATATATGTCGGAATCCCTTGGTTGGGGGGAGGGGGGTGTGACGTGATGTATGTTGCGGCGCCGGAATGAAAGAGCGAGGGAAAAAGGACTGCGATGGTCAAAAACAACGTCCGTCAAGTTTACCGCATGCAAAAAATCCGCGACCAACCCCACCGGGGATCGAGCCTGGATCACCTCGGTAGGAGGCGAGTGGTCGGACCAGTTTGCCGCCGCAGCCCTTAGGAAATAAAACACAAAACACACTAATATTTTGTGAATCCTAAATAACAGTGGGATTTGTTTTACTTGTAGCAACAACAAGTCTGGCATATGCAATCAATGGAAAAATTTGTATTTCCCTTCATAAAATGTTTTCATATGTTATGATTTTGGATATTCGGTATCTGGCCAGGCCACTTAAGCTCATAGTTCTCAAGGCGTTTGATTATGCCCCTTCTCTTCACCATATCGGCTACTCGAAAGTTCAGTGCTATCTTTGATAAGAGCAGTAACGTGGCGTGGGTGTCTTTGCAATGTAAGCTGTATTTCGCGACATCTGTACAAATTCGAGGGTGGCCTATTAGAAATGGCATTACTAGGGAAACGTATTTCCACAAAGAAACGCTGACAATAACAATGCAGCAGAGCTGAAACTTTGCACATGATGCTCTGAAACAATCTGCTGCTGAATTATTTTCACTAGCAATTGGGGTTCCTAGACATCACACTCGTGCCTCGCCACGACCAATATCATAGCCATCTTTAGTAGAAGGCCGCGGCCTTATATCTGGCAAACCTGCACACAGGGGTCATTTTTACACTTCTTTTAGTTCTCTAAAGGCAATGACTGAACCTAATTATTTATTGTGCCCTACATACCGGCGAATCAGGGGAAGCCACTGCCATTTCCGAGACAAAAGAAGTGTTAAAATGACCCTTACTGGCCGGGTTGCCAGATCTAAGGCCGCGGCCTTCTACTAAAGACGGCTATGCCAATATCCAGCCAATATCTGTAAAGACGTTGCAAAGTCGAGCTTACCTCGCAAAACACCCACGCCACGGGACAAGAGACAGTTTTAGCCTCCAGTTGCACTGGTACAGGACCGTCTTAAGCAGAAGGCCAGAGTTACAGACTAAATAGTAATACAGACGCGAAATGACGTTGCGGCTCCTTCGGTATTGGCCAACTTCGCCGCTTATTGGCTTCCCCGTGTCTGTTTGGCTCCTGCACGTTACGGGAGGTTTCCTATTAGCCTGGCTGTCGGCTAGCAGGGCAGCTGCCTCACGCCGATTGGCAGTAGGTGGTTACGCCATGTTGCTGGACAGGAAAGCCGTTTTGCTGGTGTTCGTGGCAGAGTTCTCTGGCTTGCCGGCCATTTCACTTCTGTATTCCTAACTATTCTGTGCCAATACATCTACACCTAGACACGCTACAGAGTCTAGGACAGCCAAGTAGTGACAGACAGCAGCAGGGCCTGAATGCAGCGAGGCCGCATTTAAGATTCTGACCTTAAGACGGCCAAGGCTGGTATCGTAAAAGAAGGTAAAATGTATATAATCACTTATGAAGAGAACTTCGGTCTTCGACAATGTTCGGGTTTTGCTCCGGAAGTTTCCTCCAGAAGCACCAGCCTAATTTCACTTGTTACCTATATCAGCGCTGCTATAGACTGACTTTTCGCCATGGCAAAATCGTTCACAAAGTAAGGCCACGAACATTTCTCGAAAATAATTTAGCCACAGTTTGCTTCAGAGCTTGACGTACACATCTACAGTTCTGCTTTATAGCCAGTGATGGGATGTTTTAACTCTCGCGTGTCTTGGGATTCTACTAGCAAATCATAGACGTGGGGTGTTGCAGTAACCTCTTTCTGATGGACGACTTGAAGTACACACCCCCTAACGTCATTGCAGGGGAAACGTACTGTGGGAAACAAAACTTGTTTACCAAAATGCTGATTTGTTAGTTGGTAATTGCATAAAGCAAAAATATTGCGCATTTATAGATTTGCTCGCAAGGGTAAAACATATTAGTTTCAATTTCATGGTTAAGATACGCAAATACATGAGATAAATGTTTACCTGAGAAAACGGCAAATTCCAAACAAATAATCAATTTTCTTGACTACATCTCATCCGGGACATGTGAAGCCAAACAGCTAAATGAATGTTATGTTCAACTGCGGTATCCTTGGAGATAGGAATTGTTTCCCACACCTGACTGAAGCTCCGCCTCTTTTCAAGTCGTCCATTGACGCAGTCTGATGAGAGACGTCTGAACAAAGGCATGCTGCCAATAACCATGAAGCCCAGGACAGATGTGCGCGTAAGGCACTGAAACTTACTGCGGCAAAATTATCTTCATGAAATGTTCGTGCCTCTACTTATGAGCATATTGGCAGCTCTGTTTCATGTTCGTTGACAGCGTATTTTATTTTTGTTCAGATACGTCTCTCATTTGACTGCACCAATCAGAATATGGTTATCGTGGCACCATACGTCTGTGATTTTCAAGAATTACCTCAAGAGAAGTAAGAGATAAAACATTCAACCGTGGAACTTTAAACACATCTGCAGATATGTCCATAAAACTTTGAAACCAAATTATTAAAATCGTTTTTAGACAGATATGTACTTCTACTAACAGGTCAATATTTAACCGAGTTTCATTTAATAATTGTTCCCATAGCTAGGGCCCGGTAGTTTTCACGAAAAGATTTTTGCATCACTTTGTTTCAGTGCCTTACGTGCGCACCTGCATCTCTGTTTTGATGTCAGTGGTGGAATGCCGTAACTCCCAGCGTGTGGAGGAGGTTAAAACCGCAAATCACAGACGTGATGTGTCGCAGTTATCCGTGGACTGATTTGCACAGTCAAATGAATAACGACTCTGCAGAAAAACACTCCGTCAATAGCCATGAAGTTGAGCTGCAGGTGCGCACGTAAGGCACTGAAACAAAGTGGGGCAAAAATCTTCGCGCGAAAACTACCGGGCCCTACATATAGCTAGTGATTTTCAGTGAAAAGAATTTTGCAAAAATGTGTTTCAATGCCTTATCTGCCCACTTGCAGCACTGCTTCACGGTCAGTGATTGGATGTTTTGAACTCAGAGCGTCTCAGGATTCGACCCGCAAACCACAGGCACGTGGTGTTGCAGTAAACTTGCTCTGATTGGCTCAGTCAAATGAGTGACTCCTGTCAATAACCATGTAGCAGAGCTGTGTGCGTGCACGTTAAGTCACTGAAACAAATTGTAGCGAAATTATTTTCACCTAAAATCACTGTCCCTTTGGCGACTTGATTGTATAGTTGTTGGATGATCCTTTGAGTTCAGAAAAGAAAAGATGGAAAACCAGCGTGGTGACCTAATGAGCATTATAGTAGACGCGGCCTGTTAAAATCCCTTGCAGATGAAAAGATATGCGGGCTCTGTGATCCGCTTATAGGACGGGGGTGAATGCCACGCTGTAGAACTAAAGGACCTGCTGGCATTACGAGCCTTTCCTGTACTACTGTCGTCGGGTTTTGCTCCTCATTGGTCGCCCAACACGCCGCCATTAGACTTATACAGATATTATAAATTAGCGTTATTATTTGTTGATAACCTTAGTAGCAAATACAACCATTTTTCAGTTGGCCAACTGTTGGCAGACGCGGCCAACGTTCACTAGTATGATCGTCTACTTTTGCTGGAATGGTTGTTAATCAGGCCATGTCAGTAAATGTGTGTGTGTGTAGTTATACTGAAATATTATTATTGCGGGCAACTTAGTTTAAAAAGACTGACATATTTCAGTATACGGTACACAAGCAGACTTAGCAAACTAACCCACAAGCATCTGAGTGTAGTAAGAATGCTTGTGGTACACTTGTGGTTAATGTGTGGGTGATTTCATTATGCGTCACGTATGCCACATGTCGCCGCGGGTGCTTATCACGATCATATCTGCACAAGTGAGCCAGCTGATGTTCGCTATTTGGGAAGCTAGACTTCTATACTCTGTATCAAAGTACAATCTGTAGACGTATGAAAAATTCGCGTAATTATTTAATGTTAAGCTATAACTAGAGACCCCTGATTTTCGCGAATAGAATTATGCATCAACTTATGTCAATGCCGTGTGTGCACATACGCAGTTCTGCTTCGTGGTCAGTGATTTTCTAGCTCTCAGAATGTTATGGTTCTACACGCAAATTGCAGTGGTGTGGTGTTGCTGTAACCTTATTTTTTTATCAATTTTCTTACGCCTAAACGATAGCAGATATCGAAAATATGGATAACATTTTTGTTTAGAATCTGCTTCTCCACGTTAGCTGAGTTTTTGAAGGCAGCAAATACTATCGTTTAAGCTGATTTTTAGAAAACTAGAAAAATTGTGGCTTCTTTTATGTACAGGCTAGATTTCAAATATCTCTAAATTTGCTTCACTGTTCTATAGGTGAGTGAAAATGCGAATATTCCCAGTCTCTAATTATAAGCTCTCCTGCAGATCTGTTTCGTGATAGTTGACAGAGTACATTTTTGATAAAACCCCGGACACTGAGAATTGAAAACATCACTCATTGATAGGGACCCCTGATTTTCGCAAAAATATTTTTGCCCCACTTTGTTTCAGTGCCAAATGTACACACCTGCAACTATGCTCTATGGTCATTGATCGGAAATTTTTAACTCTCAGCGCCTTGGAGTTTTACCAGCTAATCACAGCCGTGTGGTGTCTCACTAACCTTGTTCTGATTGGCACAACAAAGTAAGCTACAAATACACGCTGCCAATAACCACGAAGCAGAGCTGCAGGTGTGCACGCAAAGCGTTGAAACAAAGTGGGTCAAAAACCATTCGCGAAAATCAAGGGTCCCTACTCATTGGTAAAGATACAGAGTTGCAGATGTGCACATAAGGCACTGAAACAAATTGTTGCAATAATTTTTTATCACTAACGATCACGTACACTAGCCATGAAGCAGAGATACAGTTATGCGCATAAGGTATTGAACAAAGTGGTGCAGAATTCTTTTCACCAAAAATCACTGCCTCTATAAGTATCTACAAGCTTGATAAATTCGCGGGTTCACTGACCTAATAGCCTAGCCTGCAAAAAAAATCTGCGTGTGCACTCAAACAGCTGCTTCTCATTGTGTGCCTGCTGACACAGTGCAACCACAAAATTGAGTTTCTACTTTAATAAGCCTATACAGAAAAAAACACACTATAAAATTTCTTAAATTATCGCTAGTGCCATGGCCATCTTTAGTAGAAGGTCGGAGCCATGCATGTGGCAACGCTGCATCGGAAGCCTACTGCCGGTCACTCATTGGCTGCCCTAGTCAGTATAGACATGTACACGCTACTAAAGCTGCAGATATACATGTTACAGAGACTAAGGTGGTCTAGAAGTAACCCAAACAAGTGAGTGAATTTATGAATAAATTTCTTTTTTCGTCATTGGAATGCAAAACGGCCTTTTTTTAAATTACATTTACTTGCTACTTGGGATGTGCTTTATCTACGACTGTCGTTATCTGATAAACGAATCGTAATTGAAACACAATAACATCATCTGCCTTAGCCATCTTTAGTAGAAGGCCGCGGCCTTAGATCTAGCAACCCTGCCAGGAAGGGTCATTTTAACGCTAATTTCGTCTCACCAACGGCAATGGCTTCACCTGATTCGTCGGTATGTAGGGCATAATAACGAATCAGGTACAGCCATTGCCTTTGGAGAGCTAAAATAAGTGTTAAAATGACCCTTCCTGGCAGGGTTGCCAGATCTAAGGTCGCGGCCATCGACTAAAGAACGTACATACATAAATACATACAGACACATATATACATGCATACATAAACATCAATTCTTACCGTTACCGTTCTTAGAGTACCGAGTTTCTTCCTCGTCGCTCCTAGACACCTGATGTCCGTCTCACAGCCGTTATCGCTCTGTCTTCGTCATCAAGTTCACCTACCATGTATCTTCAGCGCGACGACTTTGAAGGACCGGAAACCACTTTCGTCCAAACCCTCGTCTGCCCTACATACAGCAGCGCACGACTTCGACAAGATAATTCCCAGGAAACTTCCATTACCCACGTTAATGAATCCTCATTCATAGATTTCCAGTTGGCGACCGTGCTTTCTACGCTCGTAACGAACCGCCTCACTCAAGGGCAATTAACGGTACATGGCAACGTGCGTTCTCAAGCGACCTGGCAGATAAAGAGACAGGAAAGGTAAGTGCCACTCGAAATGCTGGGAAGGAGCTAGAGATCTCGTTAGATGGTCACAAACAGCAACGGTCGACAGATATGCGACGCTGGAGTGCGTCTGGACAGTTGAGCACAGGCTACTGCCTAGACAGTCAGATACCTGCAGAGGCAGATATGCGACGCTGGAGTATGCCTGCACATGCTACTACCTAGACAGCAGATACCTGCAGAGGCAGATTTGCGACAGACACTGAAGTGTACCTGCACATGCTACTACC